>VYXD01016411.1:32536-44306 GCA_013397195.1 Hylia prasina | reverse complement strand
TTTTTTTTTTTTTTAACAGAAACAGACTTGTGTGGCTGTTAAAAATCCTAGTTTTCCAGTTGAGTGTCTACAACACTGCAGCAAAACAGAAATCCTTTAATGTTTCTTTTCTGCCTTTGCCTGTTTCCTGAATTCAAATAGCTGAAGCAACCTGGAGCTCACAAGCATTGGAGTGATTGTGAATTCCTGGAATTGTGCCAAGAATATCTCCCGATTTAAAGAAAAACAACAGCATTTGTTCTAGTAAATTAGGAAAGACAGCTTCTGAAAACTATTAATTCAATTTCAAGTACAGGATTTTTAGTTAGCAGGAGCAGACAAATCTCTATACTTTCATATTTTTATACCCTTACATCATATACATCTGTCATAAATTACAAAAGACCCTTCCCCCAGCTCAAAATGTTAGTTGACTACATTTACACTGCCAAGCAGATAATCTCACTTTCTTTTTTCTCATGTCTGCCTCACATTATTCCACTTCTATTGTGAAACCCCTCTAAGTTCGATCATGTACAACAAGAAACTATTTCCACCCACAGAAACATCATGTTCATACCAAAACAAAAAAATTAAAAAGGAATATAAATAGAATAAGGCAAAATTCTATCACTTTAATTATATTCCTTCTCAAAAGCAACGATGCAACATCTGAATTAAAAGCTGATTTATATTAGACTTGCAAATAATATTTCACTATTGAAAAATCAAACATTAATACAATTACTTAATTAGAAAGTCAGTGATCCTCTTGAGCTCACTACTCATAAAACAAAGGCCTTACTGTGAACAACTTCAAAAAAACAGCATTTTAACTAAGCTATGTGTTTTTTATACCATGTGCCAAATTCAAGAACACGTATATGCTTTCTAGGATAAAACATTCAATGTTTACTTTCATTATAAATCCTTTTAAAAGACATCTGAAAGCAGTTAGAAGGACTATCAGGTCATTTCCTCACCAAAGAATCTAATCTGTTTACCTTCATATCTATTGAGACATTCACAAAATGGATTAATAGCTGTACGTACAATTCATGTACAAAATTTAAACTTACTTTGAGAGCATAGAGTCCTGATTTCCCAGGGATTTTGAAGAATGTTCCATCACCTACGCGAGTGTTAGTATGAAGCATTGCATTCAGGCAAGCTAATGGAGAGGTTCCACTGAAAAATAAAATTGTGCAGTCTAAGATTGAGTGCCTCTTGTAAAACTATTCCCTTGGTCTATTTTTTTAAAAACTCATGCTTGCCTGGCTTTTTTTTTTTTTTTACCGACCCCCCCCCCTTTTTTTTTTTTTAATTCTCTCAACCCTGAAAACATCTACATTACAATAACAGGCCAGTTTCAAACTTAATCATATGCATCTGTCCCCTAGGCTTGAGGCAAAAAGTCTGTGAATTATAATTATGCTTTTCTTCATACAGCAACCAGCTCCACATTCTGAAAGAACCAAAGTCCAAATATTTATGTGAAATTACTTCATAAATAACACCATGAAGCCTCATTTTTAAAATGTTACAGACAATGCGGCTGCTGCACATGAATGATCAAAACACTACCAAGTTCAAGGGCAGCTGCATCCCATAGGATGAAAGGCAACAAAAGAATAATAAAGAGCCCAGAAAGAACAAATTTAAAATTAAAAGTGATATATAGTAAAGCCTTCTTCTGGCTCAACATGGTCAGCATGCATTATTATACACAAATATAAGCACGTTTGTGTCTTTTATGAAGCACTATCTTTTCTAATTAAAATTGTTTTAGAGATTATGAGACTGACCTCCTCAAGGTAATAATTTTAATACCACTGTGGAACGAATGTTAGAGGACTATTTTAAAAGAAACACAACACATTAAGAAAAAAATGAGTATGTGGACAGGGATATCTTTGTAGTATATACATGTTTACATCAGAAAAAGAAAGCCAGTATTGCTACCCTAGGCAGATGTATACTATTCTGAAAAGTTGATCTAAAAAATGGTGGGGAAGAAGGCAGTCATAAACTATTTTATTTAATTTTAATTTTAAAATTGAAGTGCAAGATCTATAGATGCACTATCAATCACATCTTTGTCCCCATTTGCTGGCTACTGTACATGGTGTACTCAGGGACTGAATCTGAAACTGTGCTTCTTCCCTGGGGTCCCCAGTCTGCACGCACGCTTATCTTTAGCCACGTAAATATATTCCACTTGGTTAAGTGGAACAATGCCTGTGCATTAAATTAAGTGTGTTGCAAAGTATTTCAGGATTAATTATATACTCAAATATAAACCAGGATCAGGGCTTCAAAGTTCATCAGAAACTAGTCTTCTTTATTCTGTGGTATTATAACACAACATCCAGTCTTGGTTGAAAATTGCACATCTGATTTTTTTTTTAATATGTGAAACTGGATTTAAATTGTTCTATTTCATATGCTTATACAGTCTGTTGATTTCTGTGGCTCTGTTACAACAAAATTCACCCTTACTGTACCTGTATCATTACTTTAATGTCAAGATCGATAGTATGGTAATTGCTCTTCCGGTAAAAATTAAACTATAAAGTGCCCTCAGGCCAGGAAGTCTTGTCTATTATAATTTATTTACTACAGGTCACCTATTGTATCATACTACTACATTTAAAATAAAAAATTGCAGGTAAAAATGCTGCTTGTGGATAAACATATTAAGTATGCAATAGGTATTTATTTTGTGGGTATTCTAAACATGATCACGCAATATGAAAATTCTGTCAAGTTTTTGTTGTTTCTTTTGCTTTCCTGCAAATAAAACTAGCTCCACATTTGGTTTTGATATAATACTTTAACAAAATACAAACTGAAATATGTTGGAAATTAAATGATACTGCTAACAGTGTAACAGGAGACATTAAGAGAGTTCATTGAGTTTAACAATTACTTTAACACTTTTGTAATATGTAGGACACTTCTCTTTACAAATTTTCCTTTCTGTTTTAATGCTTGACAAGCAAAGACACAAAGCATTTAATACAGCAGTTATGGTTGTGTAATTTCTTCCATATGTTAACATACATAACGTGAAGCAATTTCAACTCTCTCAGACTTGGATCTTTTTAGTGAAACATTATCACCGATTAAGGCTTTCTCTGCAAGACAGAAAGAACTTGCTGACTCTGCAGCAGAACACAAAGTTGGTATGTCAACAAGAAACAAAACTCTGTGTGCAGGTATGTACGACTTGTATGCTCCTCCTAATCTGATGGAGATACTCTGGACTCAACACTTATTTTTAGATATCATTAACCAATTAAAATGATACAGGATGAATGAACCCAAAGTAGAGGATTTGGCAACATCTCATGATCACTACTGTGCTCACAGCAGATATCTTAATCTTCAAAGTCTAGACAACTGGCAAGTGGACAACAGAAACTACTCTCTGACTTAGAAAGAAACCGGGATCAGCTACTGAGCCAAGAAGCACTTTAACTACTGCTACACTTGTTTCTTACAGATATTTGCAACTCCTAATGGCATGCAACCAAAGGGCCATATCCACCCTTCTTGAAAACTGGACTTGAGTATGTCCATAAGGAGCACAAAACAAACCACAAAGAACACACATAAATTGCAAACAAAAATAATCTGGGAACACTGAGAGGTGGGATTTATTTTGAGCTAACAGATTAAACTGAAGTTTCATGGTGTCCTTTGTCAGTGCTGCTTTGACCCATGTCAACGAGTGACTTGCATATACTTCTGTCAGCACTGGCATTCTTAAAATACTCTATTAAAAATCCCAAATGTTACACACAATTGACAGTGGAAATGCTTACAACACATGCTATCACAACATGGGACCGTGGTTCAAAAAGCCAGCAATCAAAGATCCCATGATACAGACTGATGTCTGAATCAGAGAGCACTTTCTGAGGGATCTGTACTACTTATTGCATGCTTTCTAAATTCTCCTACAGCCTGAGGACATGTTCCTCCTGCTCAGAGCTCCTGGCATGTATTAATACAGCAGTTCAAGGCGTGCCAGTATAAGGCTGAGTATCTCTGAATATCAAAAATGGCACAGAGCTTGACCTAAGTTTTTGAAACACTCCAGTTCAACTTTGATTCCGTTAAATGAAATCGTATACAATAATATTCTACTTTGTAACTTGATATCTGTGAATTTTTAGAGCCATAATATACTTTAAATCGATATGCTGCAAGTTTTATTGCCATAGTCTGCTCACAAGAAATATGTTTACCATTTATAGCCTTCAGATGCAGAATTTTCATACTATTTATCATCATTTGGGTGAGACTGCTTTAAACCACTGTGGTATTCTAGAAGTCATTCATATATAGAAGTTACAATCTGTAGCAGTATGTCTTTAAGATTGGTATTTTTCTTGTATGTTTATTTTATATACATACACATCTATACACATATACAAGCAGTATTACCCCCCCACACTTTCAAAAAGGTTTAAAAGATGAAAAGTTACTTACTTTCTGTAAAAGTGATGTTATGATGTTACAACAACCAGCAACATAGGAAAGAAAAGAAAACAAAACACTCATTAACCTTCCAATATAAAGGTTGCTAATACAACTCGATAATTTAGAAGACATCAGGAATTTCAATGTTTCACAAATTCTCTTTCCCAAAATCACTATAAGCTGGTAGTACTCAGTGCATCCCTTCAAAATTCTTGTACATTATCAAATCAATATTTGCACCCCAAACTCCCCCAGACAAAAATATCTCCAACATTTTGTGATTCTGGGCTCCCTCTACTGGTCATGCAGCCAGTGTTACCTTAATCGAAATGCCAGACTTTCCACATACCAATCTCTGCTAAAACATGTAGGGGAAGTACAGATTTCAGTTACTTCCTCCTCCGCCACCCTCTCCAAAACCCTATTAAATATTTGTAAAAACATCAGTAAAAACGTTACTTCTTTTTATACTTTAAACCTCTCAAACACATGGTTCTGTCAGAAACCCCAGAAAACTTCTGTGGTTATACATATAATTCTAATGGTCTTTGCTAGACTTCTCGCCAAGAGACAAAAATAATGATGTTGGCAAAAAAAAGAGGATGTCTTAAACATGGAAAATAAATTGACTAAAGCTGCTTTGTCCAGGCAATATAGTGTGGCAGACAGTGAAAGTTCCCTGACACTTTGCAGACAAGGCACCTTGGGTCCCGCGGCAGGCAGCATTTCAGCCACTCAGCCCCACTGCACGTGGTGGAACCCCCTCCTCTTCCTGACATGTCCCCAGATCTAATGACAACTTCTGCAGAGGAGCACCTAGATGTCATAAACTTGTTCAGTATTTATTCATTTGAAATCATCTGCTCTTTTTATACACATCCATAAATAGTCACAAGGGAGCAACAACTTCTACTCACTGTTAGAAACAAAGTAAACCCAAAAGGCTTGAGAACTAATTTCTGAGCATGATTTGAAGTCACACAGAATACAATATGTTCATAATGTATGTAAGCTACAAAAACAAAACTTATCAGGAAAGGCTTCAGAAAACCTACTTGTGTTGTACAGTAAAATGGAAAAGTAAAAGAAGATACAATTGTAATTTTCCAGAAATATGTAAAAAGCTGTTGAAGTCAATGGAGATGAAGGTTCTTCATGGCCACTGAAGAAAGAAAACTTTTTTTTTTTTTTTACCGACCCCCGTGAATGTAGCTGCTGATGTTTTAATCAACACCAAAACAGAGCAGGGGAGTTTGTAAAATGACCTTCATCAGGAGATCATACACACAATAGCCCTGGCAGACACACAGATTGGAATCTGTCCCAGTGCCTGTATTGAATGATCTCTTGAGCATCCATCCAGCACTGTAACCTGTGATTCTTTATCTCTTCAATAAATTGAAATTTTGGTTAAGGCTGAGGTTAATCATGTGCCCTAAGTATTCTTGTTCCAACATATACAGCAGCTAGAAATGCTGGAAAATTGACTCAATGTCTAGATATTTGCTGAAGTGTTCCACACAGCACTGCATGCCCGGTGTGATGAAGCCCTTTGGCTCCCTCTTAAAACCTCTCCCACAATCTTCAAGGAGCCATGTTCCCACAGTCCTGCTGTCAAGTGTTTCAGCAAAATGTCCCAACCTGCCCCACAAGATTATGGCTGTGACCTAGCTCAGGAGTGACACAGAAAACCACCAGGAACCTAAGCAGCTATACCAAGATGAGAAGATAGCTGTGCTATTTATGAAGATGACAGGCAAAACTTTTGCTGACCAGTCTAGAGCTGCTCTCCCACCGCCAAGCTTGACTGAGCTGGCAGTGCTGCAGCAGCAGGTAGTGCAGGGGCCAAGGAACATTCTACCAGCCTGGGCTCAGGATGAACAACCAGGACAGGTCCAGTGAATTGAAGACTGAAAAAATGACCCAGATATTTTAATATATTCAAATGGCACAGGATCCTTCCTTTGGCACAGAGGGAAGCAGAGAGCACAGGTAAATAGTAGAAAACAAAGCTGTTGGTGAGTGCAAGATTTCCTGCCAACCACCTACAATGTTTTCCTAATGCAATAAATGCATTAGGTTAATCTAAACAAACCAACCAGTTGTTTCTGGCTGGACATCACTTGCCCACAAAAGCTGCTTTATCACTCCCCTTCTCAGCTGGGCTGTGGAGAAAAAATATAAGGAAAGGCTCATGAGGTAAGGACAAGGAAAGATCACTCAGCAATAATCAACGTGGACAAAACAGATTTGACTTGGGGAAATAAGATTCGAGCTTATTACCAATCAAATCACAGTAGGAAAATGAGAATTAAAACCAAACTTTAAAACACCTTCCTTCCCTCCTCCCCTCCCTCCTTCCTGGGCTTAATTTCACTCATGGTTTTCTGCACCTCCTCCCCAGCAGCATAGGGGAATGGGGAACAGGAGTTGCAGTCAGTTCATGACTCATTGTCTCTGCTGCTCATCCCTTTAGGGTTGGGGACCTCTCATACTCTCCCTGTTCCCTGGGGTGGGTCCCTTCCACAGGGTGCAGTCCTTCAGGTCCATGGTCTTCACCACAGGCTGTGGGGCAATCTCTGCTCCAGCATCTGGAGCACCTCCTTCTTCACTGACCCTGGTGCCTGCACAGTTGTTGTTCTCACATATTCTCACTCCTCTCTGCAGCTGTAGTTGCTGTTGTGCAGGGGTTTTTCCCTGCTCCTTATCTCTGCTACCCCAGAGGCACCACCATCATGGCTGATGGGTTTGGCCCTGGGCAGCAGTGGGTCTGTTTTGGAGCCAGCTGGCATTGGCTCCATTGGACATGAGGGAAGCTTCTCACAGAAGCCCCCCCTGTAGCCCCCCACTACCAAAACCTGGCCATGAAAACCCAAAACACACAGGAAGACTGCAAGCAGTACATTTGCTTTCTCAGCCAATGTTATATACAGACTATGGATTCCAGGTACAATTGCACTCAGCCATCCTTACTTCAGTAGCAAAATCATAAGACTAAGCATGATAATCCAAACTAAACCAATTTAAATTATCAAACAGAAAACTTGATTTGAACAATCAATTAAAATCTTGCTTTTGATTTTTTCCATTTATTTTCCTACTGCAAGGTTAATTTGTTCATTGCTTGAAATGATTAAAATACCCCAATCAGCCAATAAATAGAGCTTTGATGTAATCTCACTTTTTATTTATTCAGACTATAAATGCGTTAATCAATTATCTAACTTATTGTACAGAAATTAATCCACATCATATTTTCCAATGTTAAGCTAGCAATGACACCATATTTACTAAATCATTACAAGTGTACTTAATTCTGTCCAATAATTTCTGGAAAGAATCTCAATTTGATTAAGAGATTGACTTTTAAATGCTGAACAAAAATACACTAGATGTGTGGGATAAAAAAAGGAAAAAAGGAGAGACTTTCCAAAATATTGCATATCCAACATGATTTATTAAACAATAAAACCATCTCTTAATATGTGGATAGTAGGTAGCTAGGGAACCATCTACTATTTTTATATATACAGTCTAGTGAAACTGCAGAGCTGGAAGATCTCAGCTTCTCACACAAAGTTCTTATTCATAAATTCGAGCAATAAAAAAAGCGTTTTTCTTTCTGAGCTTCCAATTGGCTTTTTAATTTTAAGGGGACTACTAATGAGAACTACAGAGAATTCTCAATATGAGCAGTCGACATGACTGTCAAAACTATTTATGTTCTGAACTCTTAATCATTTAAATAATAAAGTCATAATAAATAAAGTCTTAAACCTTAAGTTATTTGCTTAAGTTTTATAGGAACTGAAGTGCCTGAAACATACAGGTTGAATACTATATATACAGTCTGTAGAAATCATACTTCAGGTTTATTCCTAACATAAGCTCTCCCACTTGAATATTTAAATGTATTTGAAAGGATTAAAAGACAATTCTTAAAGTAACTATGTTTTTTAAAGTTTATTTCCAATCATTTTTTATCCATATTAGCCAGAATTAACACCAGTTTTGTTCTCTTTTGCAGCACCCTGAAGAATATTTTTTACATCTCTGGTCCTACTTATTCTTCAGACATGGTACCTGACTTTCAGCCTTCAAATATCACCGACAGGGCTACTATTCTTGGGGACAACAAATAAGCCAGGCTATTAGGAAATAAGTCAAACTAGCACAGCTCATTTGTCTATTGTCTCACAGACTGCAAATAACTACCGTAAGATGCTAGGGTGAAAGACCTATTATTTTTACTACTGATACTGCTTCATCCTCAATGTCATACAGATTTCTTGTTTTTTCTAAATCAGATGGAGATAGAGGTACAATTATTGGTAGTATGATGGAAAAAACAAGGACCAGTACAGATGTAATACATCTGTCATAGATACCCCATGTCTGTCTCACAAACTAGCAGAACTTACCTATCAGTTTTCACTGAAGTTAACCAAAGTACTGAACCTCAAATATCTAAACCAGAAGAACCTAGCAATGAACTTGAACCCTGCCCTTCGCAGCTTTGAGAGAGTTACAGACAGCTGGAATCACACTTGACTAAAATGATACATCACCAAGAAACTGAACCTTATCAATACCCTTCAAATACAAAATGATCTGGAACAATAATGTATAAAAATTCAACCTGTATCCTCAATTCAAGCTAGGTATTATGAAAAGGTATTCTTTTTGCATTCTCAGCAGGAAATCTCATTCACAATCTCACCTAAGTCTAGTTTCACATTGTGAATTAACCCAAACTGAATCAGTGAAGGAGTCAGTGAAGCTGCTTTCACAGAACATGTTTCCTTACTGTATTACCAAACCACTTTTGAAGCACTAAACACTGTCTCTCCCTGAAAGAGGAGAATATTATTCAAGACCTCTGTGAAGAACATACATAATAAACAAGCACTGGAATTTATGCCACTACCCTTAGGACCTATTTCTACTAATCCTAGGATCCTCTTGCATGAAGCAATCTCCCTCTGGGCCTTTTGTACATCTAGATACACTCATTGTGTGCTGTGATTACAGGGCATTAACATGTACAATAAAGCACAAACGTAATAAACCTCTAGACATACATCATCATGTCAAAACTAAGGTGAACAAGTGAATAAAACTGCTAGCTGAAGGCAAACAGGACAGAAAGACAGGGGACGCTGGTAAGAAAATGTGCCTTTTTTCTTTAAGAGTTTGGCAGACTGGCTGCATTCACCCACAGTCAGTTACAAGTGACTAATTGACCACAGAGTCAAAGATGTTTCTTGGAAAGCAAAACTCTCATACATGGCTGCACATAAATTTCAATTCTAATTCCCTCTCAGTAGTTAAGAGTTTGGCTCACTTTCGCAAATGGTGGCACAGACTTATGCATTTTTTCACCTCTTAGCTGTATTGCGGCACTCGTATTTCTGATGTTTCTTTCTTTCCTCAGGGGTAAAGATTACTGAAAACATATCTGATCCTGCCCTCTGCTCTGTGCAATGTCCTTTCATAGACATTTCAATCAGATTTGGCATTTCCACCCTTACCTTCTGAGCACTCTGTGGTCTGAGGCCAAGATAGACAAAGTTCTGATACTGTACAACAGTGGGAATGAATCTTTTTGTTATCTAGAGCAAAGTCTATTTTATCTCATGGTGCTGGCAGCCTGAGAAAACTTCTGATGGTGTCAAACCTAGTGACAATAGCCACAGTAATGTTTCAGAAGAAAACAGCAAATGGAGTTCATTCATGCTGAAAGCAGAGCTTTATTATAACTCTTCTAAAACAATAAAATGAAAAGCCCCGTGAACTAAAGTTCACTGCAAATCTCAGTACTCCTTAAGCCATCCAGGCTTTTTCCCTTTTATTTTTTAACCATTTTCTGTCACAAGAAAACCTTTATTTATAAAAGTTCCAGAACCTGTGTAACATTTAAGTGTTCCTGAACAGAATTTTATAGAGCTAGTCTTATGGATTTTCCCCCAAAAATATTTGTAATGTATCTGAAAACAAGATGCTCTTATTATAGCAGGTAAATTTGAGAAGAGAAAATAAAAAGCATAGAAACCCATCGTACCAATGCCACATTACATTCCACAAAGATATTAGCAATTTTCCTGAAATTCAAATACCCCTAGCCATTAGTTTTGCTGATTACCCTTTGCCAGCCATGCCTCTGAGTAGTCTTCTTGAATACTTTGAATGTTCCGTAAAGTATGTTCAAAACACCATGACACCTCTTTAAATGATATTCACATATGGCAACAAGCATTCCTCAACCAGAAAGGAAATGAGAATACAAGTTTTATAGAGAAATGTTTACACTTCTCTGTGCTCCCTAACACCTGGGAAAACCCCAGATTTTTCTTCTTTGTGAAGAAAAATCTCAAAGAAAGGATATATGTAAATGCATCTCTGCACTTTGAATCCTTACCATTTCTTTAGATGTAGTACAAATAAGACAAGAAAAAAAGCAATGCTAACAAAAAGGGCACTTTGAACGTGTTGTTGAAAGAGACAAATATTAAACGAGTACTTCTTGAGATCATCCTGAAAGAAAAGTGTTTCAGAAAGAAAATCATCCCAAAAGAACAAGAAATCATCATGCGTAGCCAAGGTGTCTCCTGGGCTGAAAACATCTTCCTCATTCAACACCACTCAAAAGAAACTATTTGATTTTTTTTGTGTAACAAATTATTATACTGCTTAAATAACACAGTTCTCTCTGACAGCTACTTCCTACTCAAAAATGTACTTTTTTGTCCTCTTCTCTTTTAATAAAATATTTCCTTTTAAGAGTTTTAACTGATTTCATTAAAATGTAGTAGTAATTTTTCATTCTCTACTCCAATATCAATAATCACCATGAAGGACAAAACTCTAAATAAAGGAAAAAAATTAATTCCCACCACATTAAAGGAATTCTGGAGTAGAGGTTAAAAAATGGCTTTCTTAAAGAAACCATGGTTTTTATATATACGATGTCTTATTTTAGTATCAGATTTCACAGACCCTTGTGGGCTTTAAATACATATGTTTAGAAAAATGAAGTAATGACTGTGCTACAGTCAAAAATGTACTAAACCCAAGAAAAACATTGCTACAAAATGNCCCCCAAAAAAGTTACAGCTATTTTTAAGAACATCCAGCTCCACCAAGTTTCATGCCCTCATATTACTCACACTGGTAGGAACTCCCAGAAGTTATCTAGTCCAACCTTTTGCTCAAAGCAAGGCCACTTGGATCTCAGCCTTGCCCACTCAAGTTTTGTGCAATCTCCAAGAATGGAGACTTCACAGCTTCCCTGAACAACGTTCCT
>VYXD01016411.1:0-32366 GCA_013397195.1 Hylia prasina | reverse complement strand
TAAAAAATGGCTTTCTTAAAGAAACCATGGTTTTTATATATACGATGTCTTATTTTAGTATCAGATTTCACAGACCCTTGTGGGCTTTAAATACATATGTTTAGAAAAATGAAGTAATGACTGTGCTACAGTCAAAAATGTACTAAACCCAAGAAAAACATTGCTACAAAATGTGCAATGTATAAAATGAAAAAAACACCCCACCCTTCCAAATATTCTTGGCTTCAAAGTGGGTGAAGCTTACTCCTCAAGGAAAAAAAAATGTTAAGGTGGAAAGTAAAGTGACTATGCTGAACAAGTCATAGTCAATAATCACTGAATGCCTTTTGGCCTCTAAAACTTAATCACTCTACACAAGCGACCTCTATGAAATTATCCCAAGTTCTCTTGTTTAATTTGGCTTTTTAATTGGCCAGTCTCCACAACTTTCCCTGCAGTGTTTTAAGAATAGCTTGTGTGTGCGTGTATGTGTTATTGATATACANCTGCTCTAACTGGGAAAGTATTCTTCTTAGTATCAAATCAGAATGTTTCATGTTCCAATTTGTGTCTGCTGCCTCTCATTCTTTGCTTCTCATGCTGTCACTATGCAATCTCCAAGAAAAGCCTGGCTCTGTCTTCCCTACACACTCCCATCAGTTAGCAGTGGAGTGACATGGGATGCCCCTGAGCCTTCTCCTCTGCTGTGTGAACAAGCCCAGCTCTCAGCCTCTCCTCATGTGCCATATGCTCCAGCCTCCAGCCATCTTGGTGAACCTCCACTGGACTGTGATGTACCAATCTCTTTCCTGGAATAACAGGTCCAAAACTGGATATGGTTCTTCAAATGCAGTCTCAGAAGTGCTGAACAGAGGGGAAGGATCAGTTCACTTGGCCTGCTGGCCACAGTCCTGCTAACACAGCCCAACATGAGCTTGCCCTTTTTTGCTGCAAGGGCACATTGATAAACTAATAGCTGCCTTGTTAACCACCAGGACTCTCAGGTAATTTTCTGCAAAGCTGATTCCTGCCCTGTTAGCCCCCAGCCTATACCACCACAGATCACTGTGTTCCAGACAAGGAAGTTTGCTTTTGCCTGTGCTGACTTTCACAAGGCTCCTGTTAGCACAGTTTTCTGCTGTCTAGATCCCTATGAACAATAGCCCAGTCTTCAGAGTACCTACTGCTTCCTCCAAACCTGCTGAATGTGGACTCTATCCCATATTCTAGGTGTTTAACAGCAACATCACCAGTAACAGCCTCGGTATCAATGTGTGAGCAATACCACATGGTAACTGGTCACCAACTGGAGTTAGCACCTTTGATCAAAACACTTGGGGCCTGAAGTCAAAGCAAATTTCCATCTACCTTACTGTCCACTTATTGAGTTCCTATGTCACTGATTTGTTGTGAAGATACTATGGAAAATGATGCCAAATGTCTTGCTGAAGCCAAGATAACAGATATCCACTGCTGTCATTTCATGCACAGAACCAAGTCATCTGAACATAGAAGGTGAAGAGGCTGGCCAGGTATGATTTGCCTCGTCTCACTCAAGAAGGCTGGTGGTCACCAACCTCCATACATTCAACCAGACCCTCCTTGCTCACATGTAACAAGTCCAGGAACTTGCATCAAGAAATTAACTTTCAGGAACATCTTGGCTTGCTTGCATCCCCCACAACTACTGTGGGGTGCAATAATTGCAAGGTGCCCAGCAGTTACTTTAAAGCTTCATCAACTTCTTGGCCAGATGGTCAGCAGCAGAAGTTTACCTCAGCACTAACTCATGTTGTTCTGCCTCAGGCTGAGTATTCATTCCAGGGCAAAGCACTGTGCACTCCCACCCCTCCTTGGCATGTGCTGCCCCTCTTTGTCAGCCTACATTCCTCCATCTATGCACAGCAGCATCTTAGTGTGTGCATTATCCCCCCCATGTGTTTGTAACCCTAAGGTGCCCTGAAAGTGTGCAAAGACTGCATAAAGAAAGTACAGTGTTTCTCCAATTATGTTTTTCCCGACACTTCCATGATGCTCCCCATGCCTTCACGTCTCTTTAAACTCCAGCAACCTTCACATTAAGTAGCTGCTACAAAACCCTCCAGAAAATAAGACTGATATTGTCCCCAAAGATGCCTTTGCCACACTCCATTTTATGAATCCTGTCCCTATTCAGTAGTCCTTATGCCTCAAAGGGGGTGCTACAGCTTTCCCTGTGACACCAGTCATGCAGCCAGAGTTGGACTTGATGGATGTGTCCTCTGCCACCCGAGCATTTCCACCTCACAGGCAGGATTGAGAAAAACACTACCTGAGCATTTGTGCTATTCACCCTTGCTACCAGAGCCATACAGTCACTTATAATATATTTGGGGTCACCCCAGTAGCATCATGGAAACCACATGGATGAAGGCCAAGGAGTGAAGTCTGAGGGTTGGACAACCCTCAGAGATGTCCATCTGCAACATCTGTGATTCAAGCACCTAACAAGAAGTAAACCTCCAGCTACAGAAAGTACACAAGGTTGGAAGATGGGTCTTGATATGATCTCAACTCACCCTCATTTTCCTCTTCTTGTACACAACATGGCTGAGCCTCAGCTGGCTCTGATTGTCTCCTCTGGCAATCCTACTGACCTTCTTCCAGTGCACTACACCTATCTTTCTCTGTAGGAAGAGAACCTTTCTTCTATGGCCAGAAGCCCTAAGTTTCCATCCTCCCAATCTTAGGAGTCTCTATCCAAAGTGAGCCTGTGACTACTACACAGGTAGTCCACAACGAGTAAGTAGCCAACAAAAGCTGTCTGTCAGAACTGACAGAGTCAAATGCCTCCATAGGCTGGCCTTGACATGCTGCAGAGTACCACCAAAGTTCCCAGCAACAGGAGCTCCCAGGAGATTTTCCCTGAAGCTTGCTCAAGAAGCGTGGAAACTGCCGCACTGCTCCTTCTCTGATTAGCTGCCTCTGCTGGAGATCTGCAACAAAGTGACAAAATATACCGCAAAAGAACAACAGGACCTGAGCTCCTGCACCACCCACAGAGGAAGCCCATGCAGCATCTGACAGTGGCTTCATTAACTCTGCTGCGCAATGAAAAAAGGAAAAAAAAAAGGAAGAACAAAGTGTTGCCAGAAAACCACTGTGATCCAGGCCTAGTTCAGAAGACTGAGGACAATTCCTACTTTATCATGCTATACCAGGACCATAATCCTGATGCAAGTCACAGCTTCCAGCCACACTTCTCCCCTGATTGATTAGAAGAATTTCCAGCCTTTCTTATCATCCACAGCAGGGACTTCTGTTACCACAGCTGTAATGGTTACAAGACACCACGTGCAGTTATGCCAGCAATAGTGCATTTCTGTACCTTTTTGTAAGGCCACAGAGCAGTTTCTGCTTTCACCAACAAGGTTTACACCAGGACTAATACTGGACTCACATCATTTTCTATAAGCTCTGCCACTCAAAATAGCAGCTTGAGTGGCTTCCCTCTCAGACAGACCACATGTTCCTGCCTCCATGACATGTTCTGCCCCCAAACTCTTTTTTTCTTTATTTAAAACGCGATTATTTCCCCAAACAGCCACGTGAATGCTTGTGCCAGCATCCAGGGAGGTGGGCAGCCCAGAACAGGAAAAGCAGCTTGGAGAGAACAGGATTATTCTTTCGGCTACAATATCGGTTTACAGTAACTGGAGAAGGATGGCCTCAGACTGACACAACTGGTTCCCATTTGAGACTCCTCAGAGCGAGGCCTGTATTTCACCTTTTGTCAGCTAAGGCACCGCGCTCCCTCCGCCGCTCCCGACCCGACGTGCCAGATGCAGCTGGCTCGCCTCAGCCGTAACCCCTTGGGTTGCTGCATCTGGCGCCAGAGGACGCAGAGCAGGGGAGAGGCGGGGGTACCACCCTGCTGAGGGGAAACAGAATTACCAAGCTCGATGGAGCCCCACACGCCCACACGTTCCTCCGCTGGAGCCTTTTGTCATGTTCCCGGCTCTCTCACGTGATTTCGATGCAATTTCCCAGTCACTGCCACTAAAACCAATTGCAACTAAATATATAAAACTTGAAAACGGGTGTATGAACATACACCTCCTTCTTCCTTCCCCCACTAATAAAAACAAAATGCAAAAGTTAAGACCTATCCAAATTAAATTCTAAAAGGCGTGTGATGTATGTCAGGGAAAGCTCTTAAATTATGGCAGGATTTAACCACTTAAGGAAATAAAAAGGAGCACTGCCAAGCAAAGTACTATATAAAGAACTTTACTAAGTACTACACAGTTTAAAACTACTATATATATTTTATGAGAATTATGGATTTATTTTTTTTGTATCAGAAATCTTTAAATCTTTAATATATTACTGAATGTTGAGCTACCAGGCTGTAATATGATATTACTTTATTAAACAATATTTCTTCCTGATAGAAACAACAGTGTGAAAGTAAATTGCTATGCTGAACTTCAACTGATTCCTTTTTTCTTTTTTTCTGTCAAAAATCCTACTCAGTTATCCCAATTAAGCTGACTTGGTAATGTTGCCTCTTCTTAAAAACTGATGCAAGCCAACATGCTGGCCGGCCAGAGTTTATTATGCCATTTGAGCCACACCACCCACTTGCCTAAGTAATCAGCTCAAATCATTAAGAGAGTTCTTAATGCCTATTACAATTTATTTGGAAATTTTTACCTGAAAATAATGTGTCTATTCATTGAATAGCAATGCTGAAACCAAAGTTGAGTTGTTTTAATATAGGGAATTTACCACTTTTACTTGATGGAAAATAATTTCAAGGGTCTTGGTTAACACATATGAGCTCCTTCTGTCAGTAAAAAATTTTAACTTTGCTGCTAGATTCATTCAGCTACAGAATCCTCCCGAAGTTAACTTGCTTGGACTTCAGCCCTTTTGTTTTTTGCTCTCATTTTCTTTTCTGTCTGCTTTTCTTCAGTTCTTTACCTCATCTTTCTTTTTCTTCTCAATCTTCTATTTTATTCCTCATTTTTTCTCTCCAACTGTGCATTTTTCTTTCCCTTTTTAATTTCTCTCTGTTCCTTTTTATCTTCCCTCCTTTTCTTTTATGTTCTAGTCACTCTCTTCTGCTTGCTTTCTTACTTTTCATTGTTTTCTCTTTTGCTTTCCTGTATTTATTTTCTATCCCTTTTTTCTTCCATCTGTCCCTCTTTACTCCCTGCTTTCTTATTGCCTCTTTTCGCAGTTTTAGTTTTCTTTCTTCTTTTTCAGTTCTTTCTTCCTTCTCCTTTCTTTATTTTTTCCTTCAATCTTTATTCCTCTCATTTCTCTTCTCTTTACCTTATTTGTTCCTCTCTTTTTATCCCTTGATTTTCCTTTCTTTCCTCCTGTGGTGGGTTTGCCTTGGCCAGCAGCCAAATGCCCACCCAGCCTTTCCCTCCCCCTCTCCAACAGGAAACAGGGAGAAGAGGGGATGAAAAACCTGTGGGTTGAGATAAAGACATGGAGATTGCTTACAAGTTACAGTAAGAGACAAAACAGAGTCAACCTGATGAAAATATATTTATTGCAAATTAAAAAATATTTGGCTAGAGAGAAATAAAGACCAAAAAAAAATGAAAACAACAGCTTTCCCCTTACAGGATCAACCTTTCTCCTTCATTCCCAATTCTTCTATCTTTGCCACACCGCGTTACACTCAGTCCACAACTGCTTCTCTCTGCTGCTGCGTCCTCCTCACAATTTTTGTCTGCTCCAGCCTGAACTCTCTGTGGGCAACACCTCCTTCAGGAAATAGCCAAATGTCCCCGTGTCATGTCCTCCACTGGCTGCAGTGCAGATATCTGCTCTGGTGTGGCTCTCCACAGCCTGCAAGGGATCCTCTGCTCTGGTGCCCAGAGTGCCTCCTGCCTTCCTTCTTCTCTGACCTTGGTGTTCACACCACTGTTCCACACTGGTTTTTACCTTCCTCTTCTGCCTGAGTGCTGGTTTTGCCTTTTCTTAAATATGTTACTTGAGAAGCACCTCTATCTCAGCCTCAAGGCTGTGTCTGGCCCTGCAGCCCCACACTGCCAGAGCACTGTCTTGAACGTCTCTTCATTCTGTCTTTCCATCTTCTTTTATTTCCGTTTCCACTCTCCTTTATCTTTCTACTTTCCCATCTTCTGTCTTTGCTTCCTATTCTCTCTTCCTTACTCTTCTCCCAGGGTCTTCTCTCTTTCTCTCCTGCCCTCCCCACCTTCATCCTATAACTTCCTGTTCTGATAAAAGAATCAAATTTCTTTTAAAGCAGAAATATAAAATAATACTAAGCCTTTTTTATGAAGCAAGAACAATTGAAATCCCTAAATTTAATTTTAGTTTAGTCCATTTCTACTCAAAACCAAAGAAAGTGCACTATATCTTATGCCTTTTTATTCACCAAAGTTCAAGATAATTTCCAGTTTCCTTGATCCTTCTCTTCAGTTTTCAATTAGGACATAACATCTACCTGAAGTAATTCAGAATTTTGAAACTGAATGTTAAATTCTGGCACAATTATGCAGAAGCCACACGCTTAGTTTTAACATCCAAAACATTTCAACCAATCCAAAAAGAAAAAGCTAGAACATAAAAGAACAACTTATTTCTACACCTTCACATTCAATCAAAAAAGAATAAATTCTAAAGTCTGTCATATCATGTGAGAGAATAAATGAATAAAAAGAATCAGTCCTTTCCTTACAGCACATTTTTCTCATTATTCTTGTACTTGAAGAGTCAATCAGAACTTGAGAATGTTTCACTCAACCACCAGTACAGGCAGAAAAATCAAACATTTAAAGAATAAGGAAGCTGGGAGTAATCAATTATCTAATCAATAATTAGATCTGAAGCAAATTATTGTTTTCGAGTAATATTTATTCCTAGAAAAACAGTAGTATAAGCAAGACCATACTTTCACCCTAAACATTAAAATAAATGTAGCTTCTATAACTTTGCCGACTAATACATGCCAATTATGTGCATAAACTATTTTTGTTAAGAGCCCTTGCCTGTAAGAAAAACCTGAAAATAAACACAGAATGGGCACAGTACACCCTGTGCCTTTAAAAAAATAGCAATGTATGATTCATTGTATTGTGTCAAATTAAAATATTTGCGTTGATGTGAAATGTTTAAGTTATACTTGTGGTACGTAAGGGAGTTTAACTTGGCAAAACAGCAGAGTAAAACTTTTTTCCTTCCCTCAAAGGACCAAGCAGATACTTTTATTTTTGTGTTTTAAATTACTCCAGCTGTTGCAAATTAGTCTATTAGTAGATCTCCTTATTCTTTTTTGAGTTAAGACAGCTCCTTAAGTCTGGAGCTGGGAAACTTAAGTTTCTATTTAACTTATAAGTAGAAGTCAATCTAATTTCAAAATGTCACATACAATGTTTTTAAATTATAAAAAAAGAAACCATCAAATATTTTGTGAAAACACAGCATTGGTAACAAAAATAAAAATTTTGGACTAGTCACTTTTAATAGCCACATCATTGCGCCTGAAAGGAAGCTTGCTGAACTCCTTATTAAAGTCCCTTTGAATGAAGGAGCTGAGCCACACATGCCAAAGAAACTTAAAATAACATGGATTAAAAAAAAAATAAAAATCAGTTGTAGCCTAGCCCAAAATTGTTTTTAATAAAAATCAAATGCGAAGTAGAATATTCAATTAATTAACAGTACCAATCATGTCATTAATTCCTGGATTGTATCTTGGGTACAAATAATTCTGCACCCACACTAGTTCATATAGTTCAGTATAACATTTGACTGAATGATATTTTGATGCAATAGTTTACATTTATATCAGCTACTATTACAAACAGAGAAATATCAATGACTGGACTGGGTTTAGTGATGTTGGCTTTGGACGAAGGGGACAGACAGTTAGGAGTACAAATATACTTTGAAACTGCTAAATTTTCACTGGTCAAGGAAGGCTTCCTTGATAGAAAACAAGCAGTCTTTAACAAAACAAAGTAACAAATAAAAGCAAAACAACCACTTCCTGCTTGTCATGTATTCTTTTAAGGTAATTTCTCAAAAACCTCCTTGCTGTCACTTATGGATCACAGTTTTTTTTTTCCTTTGCTACAACTGTAGAGGACACGTTATTTTTTACACAATAACTTCATGTTTGATAATGCTTACCTAAAGTATTTAGCAGTCTAGAAAACAAAACCTCCAGGTGTATTGGTAACATAAAAAAAAGCAAGGAAGAAATAGCAAGTATTAGGGGCCATTTGCAAGAGAGAATATTTGCCTGGATCCCACACTTGTTTTCTTTTATTTGCTAATTAAATATAAAAGCATGCCAGTGAATCTCTGAATGGAGTATCTCCATGGATTCTGATAGGAAATAACTATCTTAAGCAAGCTTATTGAAACATTAATGATGCAGCAGTAGCTATGGATGCTGCAAGATCCTAAATAGGGTGACTCAGCTATGTGCACTTTTTTTTTTCTTGCTGGAAGGTAGTACTTACTGAAGAGAGCTACAAGAACCCATTTTACTTTCCTCATATTACAAATACAATGAAAACCAAAGGAAATGAGGGAGAAATCAATTTGTCCTCTTTTAGCTATTGAGGGCAAACAGCAAAACAGTTCTTGAGGAACATTTGAGCTCTTCCCATACTCAGCTCTTGGAATAACTGAACGAAAGATGTATCTCATTATAATTTTGTGATTTACCATTTATATGCATATAAGGGCACGTGTACATGTACAGTGGTGAATTTGTGTCTGCAGGTGCTATTTACATGCTCAAGCCCATAAACAAAATTTCATACATGCGGTTTTTAAGTTATTTTATTTATACTTTCCTTTAAGGTACACATTTTGATCCCCACTTCTCTTTTTAATATTGTAAATATCTGTCAGCCGCACAATGACTGGTTCTAGCATACAGCTATCATAAAACAGATTCGGTGACAAATGCAGAATTCATTGGTATTACAAATAGAAGACAGCTTTCTAAACTGCTGAAAGAAAAATCAGATCTTGAATAAAACATTTCTACTTCACATGACAGTACATAAGAAAGCAAAATATGTTCAGGTACTTTTTAAATTCTGTTTTGAAATTACAAGGATGCATGTAATTTAATTTCACAGTAATTAAGACTACCTCTGAGATGCGAATAAAATGAAATTGCTATCAGCTAGTCTTACAAAAAAAAAGAATTCCTGTATGTAAAAAAAATTCTGGATAGTTATACCTGATCTTTTTCATTGTCCTCAGATAGTGAAATTCTGAGGCTTTTGGGGGGCTTGAGTCTATAAAAATGTACTACAAAATTTCAAATTAAATGTGCCAGTGCATAGACATCAATCTCTCTAAAAGAGAACTAGTAAATTTCTCAGCTCATGCAATAGGAACAGCAAAAACCAACCAAACAAAAAACCCACAAAAACAAACAAAGAAAGAAAAACCTCATAGATTTTTCTGTGGTTTTTCCCTACAGCCAAGGAATGGTTTAATTACAGGTAGACTGAAACATACACACCCATGTCTTTACAGAAACATAAAGACATCCACAGCAAACTGTTCCAGAGAAATAAATTATTACTAGAAAATGATGCTTTCATAGAAAGCCTGACAATGTTTTCTTCTTCCACATTCAAGTAAAACAGATTTAATTCAGTCTGCCAGAAATGGCTATGCTTCTGCTCTGTGAAAAATATGCTAATGATGAAAATAAGGACTTGACAATTTACTGAATACTAAGCGGAAAATCTGTAATGAATTGCCTGTGTTGTAGCGTTCAGTTTAGTCTCTTTTTTTCCCCTCAGTTGCTATGGAATACTAGAAATAGCATAAAGAAGATTATACTATTTTGTGGGATGTTGTGCATGTCCCTTAAGACAGAATGCTTAGAAATAAAGACAAAAGTCAGCTGTGGGATAAATGAAATTTAAAGCAGTAATAAATAAAAGGCTTAAATACCAACTTTTCAATGCAAAAGGGAAATACAAAGAACAAAACAAATGCCAAAAAAATTCAAGCCCAACAAATAAATCTCAATCAGCAACTAGCAAGTTGAAACCTAGAGTAATTCATTTTACACCTGCAAGGAAAAGCAGCTTCTCAGGTTACTTGTATGGTGCAACAAAAGCTCATAAATCCATTAAATGCAGGCATGTCTTCAAGTTCTCAGCCAGACTTCAATTTTCACTGCAGGTTTTAAGCCTTCAACAGATTAAGCTCTTCTCCTAAGCATGTTTTACCAGAGTGTACATTCAAAAGGTGGCTCCTCCTAGCCAAAGTGTCTGTATCCTTCTGTGTTTGAAATTTTTATAGATATGGCTGGTCCTGACAGCTTGTGTGTTGAATTGCATTTGTCCAAACTACCTGAAGTAAATCCAGTTGATTAGTCTTGCCTTTTCCAAGCACAAGAGAGCTGAGCAAGGTTATTGGCCACTCAGCAAGATTCTTACATTTTGCCCATAACCAGCATCAGTTTCATCTATTAGTTATATCAATTGCACTGATATAAGCGCTCTTCCTTCCAAGTTTTATTTCAAAACCACGGGTTTATTACCTCTGTATTTCAGTGTTAACGTGTGGTAGATCTTCATTTCAGGAGAATGATGGAAAGAAAAACACATTCTGTCAACTTTCAGTTTCCCTAGAATATTTTTGAAAATTTTGTGTCTGGACAACAACAGACAACTATTATTGGAAAACTCTTCTATGTCCTTGCTTCTCTTAAAGTGATGCTGGCAAAACAATCTGATTAAGGCAGTAAAACCAGAGAATGCATTTAATCTACCTACCTTTCACACAGTCATACTTATACAGCTGCAGCCAGGCTTTGGAAAAAATGAAGGAAAACAATCTATAGACTGGAAAAATGCATCTCTTCAGTAATTTTTTTAAAAAATTGATGCTTAATGCACTACATGATAGGAAACATATTGCACAGACCAAAAACAAAAGAACCACCAAGCCAAACCAAACCCACCCCAAACAAATAAAACTTTCACTGCTGGGAGGATGGATTGAAGATATGGTGAAACGTTCCTGATGTAACTTCAGAGAGTATCTGATTGTTTTGAATGCATTTAGGTCTCTTGGATATCTTTATTTAATTCCCCTTTTTGAAAAAGAGACACTATTTTTAATGCAGAATTAAGTACTGAAACATTAAAGAAAGAAAAAGATCTGTAGCATACAGTGTAGTTACACTGTCTAGGAGAAATATGTGAAGACAAATAGGACACAATATACTCTTTTGGTAACACCAATTTATAATGTAGAAGGTTTCTCTTTTCATCAGCCTTAACTACATTGTTGCTTTTCAGCCTCTTTTCACAGCAGTCTAAACTGAGAGACTCAACATAAGAAAAAGCCAACAGAACTTAAATTCTTACATAAAACATAAAAATATATTGAATCACTACACTATGAAAAACAACACTGGAATTGTTGACAAATTTATATTATCTAGTCACAGCTGATGTCCACCTCATACTTCAAAATAAAACAACCTTTAACAGGAAGTCATGTCATGACTGCAAAAAACTAGTAAATCTTTTAGAACTGCACTACTATACATTATTTGTTACATTTAAGTTGCTGGACTTCCACTTGTATTAAAAAAGGAGTATCTTTATCATTAAATTAATGGAGGTCTTTATTTCAGAATATTAGGCTGTGATAAGAGGAAGGACTTGGGTGCACTTAAACAAAAAAATTTTGCAATATAGATCTTTAGAACTTGAAACATTTATCACACCACAAAATCTAATTATCATATTTTTTCCTATTACATATCCTCTAACTTATTATAAACTTGAATATTTAAAAATCGTACAGATCACTCTCCCTTTCCAGGAAAGGATCAACCAAATAAGAAAAAACTGCACACAGTGTTTTATACCACAGATGAGGTTTGTGTGGAAGGAACAGAAACCTAAATACCACAAGTAAAATAAAAATAGTTTAATAGCACCTAGGAGACAAGTGTGTCACACAGACTGGATTCCTGTTTTCCCAATCTTTGCAGATACATTTTGCAGAACTGTTAATAGATGGAAAGCAAAAAGGTTTATGGCAGATCTTCAAAAAATATTAAAAAAAAAAATCAAGCAGGGCTATTTCCTATAATTTACATGAAAGAAGGAAAGCTGGTTACCATGTATGTTTTAGTACCCAAATACACAGAAGTATTGTACCAAATGGAAAACTGAAGTCCTAAACACTGAAAGGGCAAAAATGCATATGGAAAAGTAACAGCAGCACACTAATCTTAAAGAAAAGAGAATCAACTGTTCTAAAATCTCAGTTGATCCAAGAATGGAAGAACTAACTTCAACATGATGACAAATCAAGGGCTAAGTACAAAAGAGGAAACAATATGAACTTTTCTAAACCATCAGTTGAAGGTCCCTGACATGGTGAAAAAATGGAATTGCTTTATTTTCTCATAATTTTGGTCCTGGAACCAAACTAAGGAAGAACATGAAATAAATACTGGGATGTTTACAATGTAACAGTTGAGAAAATTTCAGGCACACAGAATGGAGTTTGAGTCAGCAAAGGAAGGGAAAAAGGATGACAGAAGATCAGGATAACTGGAGACCATGGGGTGGGTGACCTGTATGAGAAAGCAAGGAAGACTTATCTTGCAGAAACTCATGGGACATAGGTCTGCATGTAGATGGGAACTAGTAGATACTGCACAAGTAACACCAATTTAATGGATTGGACACTGGGAGTGAAGCAGACAAGAACCAGGTTATATTCTCAGTTCTACATTTAGCTTTGACACATATTACTTTGGTTCTGTCTCCACTCTCTTTTTACATATGCTCAATTAATACTCTTATCAGTAAGAACAGTACCCACCAAAGTATTCTGTGTCATACTCAAAAGCTACTTACAATTTAAGCTATGCCATTTATCATCTAAAATTTAAAATTAATTTCACACCTTAATTATAAAGATAATTTTATAAGAACCACTGACATGCAGACTGATTTTATTGGACTGTTTATTAAAGTCCCTAGACAGAGAGTCCACTGTCCTGTAAAGGAAAGAGCAGCATTTAAACAAATAAAACACTCCAGATAATTTCTAAAATACTAAAATATGGAGTCAAAATTAGGATAATGGTGGCTCATGCAAAAAAAATTAAAAAAACCCAAAAAAACAACAAAACCCAAAAAACATTCCAGTCTTATATTGAAATACTGGTGTATCTTATAGGTATACACAATGCAAGACTCACCATGACTAAAAAATTCTTCATCTTTGCAATTCAGTGAGGGAAAGCATTTGGGGTTTTATTATTTTCCATCTGTTCTACATCTCACTCAAAACCAGTTTTCCAAATCAATACAAAAGTGGGATTACTGCTGCCCAGATATAGGCAAGCTTTAAACAGTAGGGTAATCACAATGCAGCAAAATGCAATCGGGAATTCACAACCCTGATCTTAGGCTCGAATTAATGCCTTAGCTGTTCTAGGGCTACATGACCACCAAAAACTGAAATAATTATTACAGAGGTGACAGAGGTGTGATTATGCAAGTTACTGTTCCAGTGCTGGAATGCAATACAGAAAACCCACCGGTTTTTACCAGGTTAAACTGCACCACACATAACGATGCTGGGAATTGTCTAGGCAAGAAGGAGCAAGCCTGAGATTTTCAGCTGGCAAATTGCTGCTATCAAACTGCCTACCAAATTAGGTGGTCTGTTGTTATGCTGGAAAGAACAGAATTTCAAAGACATGTCTGAAGTGAATTTATGCAGAAAGACAGGTTGTACTGAAAGTTTGTTTCTTTCACTGCTCTATAGCCAAAAGCCACATCTGTAGAAGCATGAAAATCAGCCTAATAATGCCAGGCAAAAGAATCTGAATAGCTTTCTCCCTCTCTTTCCATCATGGCTTCCTTTCAGTCCACTGCAGGGAATAACTACCTTCAGACAAAACAATACACTCCCTTCAGCTGAAGAGGCTCCCAAATAAATTCTATCAGACATATGCAACCACAGAAGCCTCCTAACTGTCTGTGCTCTTCCGCTGGCAACCACAGCCTTAAGACAAAAACTGTGGTTCTTTGAATTAAATTTTTAAGTCCTTTTGGTAATTGCAGGACATTTGGGCTTTTTCTTTTTTAAGTGAAAGATAAAAACTGTGACTTAATAATTATGAATTACAATGACATCTTGGAATGACTTTACAGAGAATGAAAGTAAAAAATTCTCTGCCTATATGCACACAATGAAACAAGGAACCTGAAAACGATAAACAACAGAAGACAGTTGCCATCTCATTTAGCCTATTTACAGAAACAGCAGCATTCAGAAGGGATTTTTTTTAAGTCAATAGCTCTAAGGATGAAGTATGCAAAGGCTTAAAGAGACAGTGTCAAAAAGATCAAAGGATTTACAAGAGACAGTAATATTTTCAGGAGTCCCCTCTAACTTCAAAGCTAAAGACAGACCCTGCACGGATCATGTGTTTTATTCCATTGATGACTCCACTCTGCAGTTCAAAGTGGGTTTAATTCTAGCTAACCCACCAGTTTCATATTTTTGCACAAAGACTGTAAATCTAGTAAGAGTGTCTTTGAGATTTATTAGGGTCATACTTTGCTCTGCTTTCCTGGGCTCAGAAGACTTAATATGTTATGATATCATTCATGATAAATATTATCAACACTGTGGAGTATAGAAGAAACAGCATTATTGCCAGTGCCAGTGGCAAGCATCTCTTCTTTGTCTTCTGAAAGACTACTGTCACAACAATAAATCAATAGATAGCTTAGTCTTGCAAAGAAAAAGGCAAAATATGCAGAAAAAAAAACAGAGGAAGAGGAGGAGATACGACTGATGCTCTGATTCCCATAGCTGAAATTAAGATCAACAAAAATGTCAAGAGAAAGAAGTTTAAGATTCCTACTGGAAAATGAAAAACAGAGTGAGACAAGGCAACTTTTTTATAAAACTCTTCTATGAATTACCTGAACAGAATAATGCCATGGTCAAGTTAGTTGCTCATATAGAAGTCAATTACTCCAGCTGAATAGCAAAAGCACTATGAAATTATCCCGTTCCAGCGTTCACAGTCCTGAGTCTAATGGAGGAGGAAAGCAAATAGCTAGCATAGCTGTGGGCTAAAGTTGTACTCCAAGAAATTAAGCAGCTTGTCCCATTTTGAAAGTTTATTGCATTTTAACTTGTACTGAGAATCTCTGGCTTTCATCTTATCCAGACAAGTCAATTTCCCAGTCTCACCATGCAAAAGAGAAAGGGAACTACAGAAAGCCAAGACAATCTAGAGTTATTAGCATCAAACATTTATCAGAGTTTGGCTGGATATTCTCCCCCAGGATTCAAACAATGTGTATGGCCCAAGAACTCAAAACCATTCTAGAAAAACTCATAGAAAAACATGGATCAAGGGATAGACTAGTTCATTTCCCTAGTTCAAGGCAGGATCAACCAAATCTATGTAATTCTTGACACACATCGCTACACTGAGTTGTGGTGAGACCTGCCAACCTTTCACATCTCTTCCATGGTTCATGATAGGAATCAATGATTCCTGTTAAAAAAACCACCAAAGTTTGTACTTTCTAATTGGCATCTTCTCTTTCAACAATTTAGAGGCCTTATTTCTTGTTCTGTCCATAACAGACATTCAGGATAACTTACTCCTTCACTCTTTTCCTGTCTTTTGTGCAGCTGAAGATTTACTATGCCTATACTCAATCTTCTCTTCCTTAATCCAAACAACTAATTCATACCAGTATCTGTCTAATTTTTATCTTCCTGATAATTTTAAGTGGTCTTCAATTGGTCCTATTCCTCACAAAGGCACAGTGCTCCAAACAGAATGGAACAGATAGCTTACTTCTGGTGGTTCTACAGGCAATTTCCAGGTAATGACAAAAAAGGACAAAACCAAGAGAAAAGAAAGACAGGGACAGAAAAGCATCTGGCAAGTTTCTGGGACTGTACTAGGTTGACTTGAACCTGTGGGGAAGAAGCAGCTAAAACACTGAGCATTCATGAAGGGATGATTCTTCATTTTTAGGAAAACAAAGGGAGAACACAAAAAGAAGAAAAAGGGCTTCAGGAAATTAAACTGCAGCAAACTCATCCACACAACATGCACAAAGAAACTTCTGTAAGCACACCAGCAGAAAGGAAACTGACTTGCTCTTCCAAAAAGGGGTTGGCACTGAGTACTTACGCTCAAAGTACAGGAGTTCTAATGACTAATCAGAAACATGTCTATGATTAGACAGCTGGTAAAACCAACACCAGGAACAAACATGGAAAAATTGATTAGATGATAATTAAATAAATTAGGTATTCCTACATCAGTTAACATCAGTTAAACGTGCTGAAATTTACCATAGGTAATTAAAGCTGACTGGATCAGCCTCAGAATTATCAAGAGTAATTTTTGAGAATTTATAGAGGATATGAGTGATTCCAAAAGAATGGAAAACACTCAGTGATCAGCTTTTAAAAATAATGAAAAAGACAGGTCCAAAGACGTAGAGATGCAGCAACTGAATTTCAACTCCCCCAAAATATGGAATAAAAATTATTTGGAAGTATTTATCAGATAAGAAGTTGAGTAACATATAGGCCTGTCATGAACGAGTTACTTCAAATCTATCAAAATATTCTTTGTGACATAGCAACAGACCCTGTAGCTAGAGAAGCAGCAGTAGGTATCATACGGCCCAAATCAATAAGTTTTTGGTCACTGTTTCCCATGGACTTCCACAAGCAAAAAGAAACATAATGCTACAAAATAAAACTAGTTCTACTAAGCAGATGACACTGAAGCTTGGAAGAGCTGCGTGCAAGGTGGATGACAACAGTACATTGTTAAAGCGATTTTACTGAGTTTGAGAAACAGTCTGCAGAAAAACTAAATACAATTCAGTAAGGGAAATTTCAGCACTGAACAAGAACGAGTAACAAAAGAAACTCAAGATGGAGAACAACTAACGAGGCAGCAGCAGAGGGGAAAAGGAGCACTGAGGCGAGAGTGGATCATTCTCTGACTAGTAGTCTGTGTCACACGAACAAAATCAGCAAAAGCTCACATAGGGTCTATATGTGTCTATACACATAGGATGTATAGACAGCAGGTGGTAGGCCTAGAAATTTACAGCAGGACAGGGAAATGTCTTCACAAAATCCAGAGCACTGAGCTCTGAAGTGAGCTGCTGTCTATTTTCCTTGTTACAGATTTCAGTGTCCAGGTCTGTTGGCCTTCACCATCAGCGCAGGCATAAATGTTAAGTAAATACTTCTCCCCCCTCAGAGAAGACATCCCTGAGAGGTTTGCCTTAAAAATTTTTACTTCTTCTAGGTAGCAGAAGAACTGTCTGCTTGCTGACCATTTTACAACCAATCAGCATAACAGGAAAGATACTTAAGTAACAAAAATATGTTGTTTCTTCCCCAAGATTTAAAAAACAATATAAGTGTATAACCTCTCACAGGGTATATCAGTAGAGTTTTTTTGGTTTATTTTCTAAAATATATCTGCTTTGTAAATTTGGAATTTAATCCTTTTGTAATTCATTATATGAGTAATACAAAAATAAATGTGCAACTCGATGTCTTTATGGCAAAAAAAAAGAAAAAGAGTCTGAATAGTATGACAGTGTTTTTTTAAAGATTACATATAATGACACTGAGATGGCTGAAAATTATACATTATTCTTTCTGATTTACTACCACAGCAAAAAGCTTTAGATTAATTAATGCTACAATATATATGAAAAATGACTAAGACAATTAACCTCATTCATCTATAAATGGAAGAGTAGAGAGGAGAGTTTTTTAAGAACTAAATGTAGAATTGCCAAGGTCTTACTGACAATGATAATCAGTATAAAGGAATAAGTAAAGTGTATTAGAGTAGTAACATAGTCCTGGCACAAATTCATATTTGGAAGAATACACAAATCAATACAGAATAAAATATGCTAGTGCCATCCTGCTGCTTATGGCCAGGTGACTGCACATCATAAATTTACATCCCTTGCTCATCTTAGCTGGTTGCAGCAGAGATGCCAGGAAAGACCATCTTTAGGAACAGCAAAGGCACCAACTGGCAAGATGGTACTGAAAGAAACTGCCGAGCTGGATGAAGCAAACAGGAGACTCTAAATTCAAGTACTGTGAAAACCAAACATTACTTACATGCTGAGGCCCAATCAACAAATCTGTGTATTAAGTTAAACACCTTATTGGCTCCTATTATGAGTTAGGCACGCAGGTAACTCTGAAACTTTGTCCCTAATCCGTATTAAAATGCAGCAGAAACACAACTTTTACATGATATCAGAAGTTAAATGACAATCCAAATACTTAAGATCTCAATATAGAATCAACATTTTCTCATTTTACAACAGCAGAATTTAGAATGTTTAGGCTCAGGAGTTTAGGATGAAAATGTTTCAAGTATAAAGAACACTGAATTTTATCCTTCTCAGTCTTCTAGAACTAATGACCACATACAGCATCCTGCAGTCTACTACACTCTCACATATACCTGTACATACCATGAATAAAAATCAGAACGAATCTGAATTTCTTTCCTATTTCTCCGCAATTCTCAGTTTCCTAGTAACTGAAGAAATGAAAGATTATCTAGTTTGGAACCTCTTTTAAGGAATCTTTCTCTTACTATTCATTCTGCAGCAATTAAAAAGGATTTTGACTTTTTCTACATTTAAAATATAAAACATTGCCTTCATTCCTTTCCATTGGTTTTCCACTCAAAATTTTATTCATGCACCGATCACAAAACCAAGAATTCTTAAAATTAAAAAGAAATGCTATTAGCAGGCATTAGAACCCCTCCCATGCATTTGCCTCATATCATAAGAAGAAAGCAATTCATTCACTGCTGTGAGAAACAGTATCTTAATAGAAGAGATTTTCAAAACTGTTTTCTTGCATTTTTGTTGTTGTTTTATGCAAATCACTGCAGTATAACACGTTTGGACATTCATTTACAAAAGTTTTCATCCCCTTGCTCCCTTGGAATCATTGCCAGATATACCCAAAGCAATTTCTCATCCGGAACCAAAGTACTTTAAATCTGTAAAAGGTGGAAAATTCAATTTCACTTTCCATACCATCTCTTTTGCAATTTTATCAAAATATAGCTATTATGAACATGTTATGAGGCTGCAAATAAAGAAGTGCATGGTTATGCTGTGCAAACAATCACACAGATTGTGTTCTTTTCTGTTTCCTAGGAACAACAGTGAATTCAGTCCCATGATTACTTCTGTTCACCTTTACATGGACTTTGAAGTTCTCTTCTTCAGAACCTTAGGTTCCACACTGCAAGAATATAATTAAAATAAAAGCATGTTTCCCTGTGGTTCGAGACAGCAACAAGTATTAATTTGTTAAACCAGAAAATTTTACTCTAATATTTGAAGAAGAGGCAATTGCATCTTGTAGGAAACCCTCACCAGCCAACCAGTTTTTCCTTATTTTCACTTCTGTCCACGTTTCTGCTTGAAGGTCATTAGAGGACCTAGCAAGGAGACAGTCACCTTTGAGAATAAAAAGGTGCATGTACATCTGAACCAGACTGCAGTGGAAGACAACTGATTGATTTCCACAATCTCTGGATAGCACATCTATCCTCTAAAAGGATAATTATTATCATTTAACTCCACAACCAAAGTATGCTGTTATCAAGCAAGCTGAGTTGCTGCATCATCTGTATCATGCTCTGCAGACACAGACTAGTTCCCAGTGTCCAAACCTACCTCTCCTTCCATTCCCAATCCTTTATCAGCACAATCTCTGTTACCCCAGGCAACACCAGCAAGTCCTAACAGTGATTTAAGTGCCAGACCATAAACTCAAGTGAGAAGCACACCAAGCTTCATCTTGAACTTTCTCCATGCACACAGTGGCAGAGGTAACCCAGCTGACAAGCTTCAGTCCTTAAGCAAAAATGAGAAGTGGCACTGGGCTGTCTGAGCAAATGACACTGTCTTTCTAAAGAGGTCACTGGACTGGAGGCTCCTTTGGTAAGATACGAAATTAAGACAGTCACTAACCCTTTTAAAAGCCTTGAACTAACAATCAAAACCCATCACCTGTATTTCCCACTTTGACATTGGAAATCAATTAAGCCAGCACTTGAAGTTTTGTAAAGATTATACACCATTCCTAGGTCATTTTCAGAGATAGTAGAAATATAGAACATATAAATACTGACCTTGTTTCTTTTAACCCTTCTTTCTGAATGACTTCCAGTATTTGTTTTGCAGTCATTGGTGAGTTGGGATACTTTTCCAATGCCTAAAAAGAAATAATAAACATAAGTGACAGCTGTCCTGTGAATCTGAAAGGTTATGTAATCCTGCTGTTTTTATGCAGTCATTTGTAAAAGGCAGGGAATGATACTGTTGAGACTGAAGTCCTCTATCTCTTGGAAGGCCAGATACAACCCAGGAAGCTGCAGCAAGAAAAAGATTTACTTGCTGCTTTTGTACATCATCTGCTATTTCTGCCTGGGAAAACTCTTATCAGGTTACAAATAAAAGAATAGGAATACGCAACTGGTTTTAAGACACAGCATCAGATTTTCTTTCAGGCATGAGGGGAAATACATAAAACAGAAGAGCCAAAGGGGGAGAAAAAAAACCCAAAAACCAACACTAGCACTTCCTTTGATTTTTATTACTTTAGAATTCTTTGAGGTCATTTGACTATTCTACACTTAGCTTTGCCACGACCTCAGAAAAAAATTGGCTAAAATCTTCCATTTGTAGACCAGGAGCTACTGTAAGAATTGACACAGTGGGGTTCCAATTGTAAAATGTCTTTTTATTCTAAAAACAATGAAAATGAAGCAGTCAGAACAGTCACAGCACACAAGATGCTACATGACAGAGTGCAGTATATTTTTCCAGTTCAGCTCAGTTTTCCACTCCTTTGCCTTTTCCAGCTGAGCCCAAAGTTACTCAGTCCTCTTTACAGATAGAACCATCTAGTAAGAATTTTTCTGATTTTCCACTTCCTTTTTGTCCCCATCAGTTTTATGCTGTTAAACAAACAGCCACCCTTTTGCTCATGTAAAATACCAGACTGATAGCCCTGGAAAACGAAACCCTGCAATCAGCAGTAAAAGGTGAGGTATAGGCCACAGCCATCAAGTTTCCCAGAGCATCTTGCCAACATATCTCAACCAGAACTTGCTTTTCTACCCTCTGTAACTACGAAATCAGTTTGGTCTAACTAAAATCATCCTGAGCTTCTCTGTAGTAGTTAACAAATAATGGAAATTGTGAAAGCAGCTACTACTATGTGGATACCTGCCCACTAGGAACTAGAGACACCACCACATCATATCACACAAGTCAAACTGTGAAGGATGCTGGCCAGGGCTGTAATTCAGCAGCTCACCTCAAGCCAAAGACTGCCTACTCACTACAGCCTGACCAGCTCAGCCCTTTTCTGCCATTTTACTGTTCTGATTTCCTGCCTGCTCTCTTTCACAGCCAAAACGCAGTTTACCAAATTCTTCAGTTCTTTGTTACAGATGAGCTTTGTATCCTTTATCTTTCAGTTCCACAAAGGAAAACGTACAGATGAAAGTTACACTAGAAAGGTCAGGGAGCTGAACTGAGCTTATCTCGTGTACATCAATAGGCTAGATTCAAAAGGGACCCATCAGGAAAGGAAAACCAAAAGGTGACTTGAAAGGAGAAAGAAGAGAAGGTTGGAAAAGTACAGCAATGAGTAAAGACAGAAGAAACTGCACAGGGCTGGGAAAAGGGCCATTGCACACAAGGGAAGGAAAATGATATGATGTATTAGTGACAGAACAACAATGACACATTGGAGAAATGACAGTGCGTACAAAGATTAAGACGAGGTTGAGAAAAGATTAATGGTGTGAAGAGACAAAAATGGAAACTTTAACCTTCAGAAAGAAGACAAAGTATAAGGTAAAATGAGAATACACCAAAATAAAGTGAAATGAGAACCAAACTGGGAACATTCCAGAGGGCAAACTGGAGAGGGTACTACACTGTACTGGACACGGCTATGAAGGAAACTGTGTGCACTTGAAAGCGGGGTTACTCACTGTGGAGGATTCCCTGTTTCTCTTCCTGAGTACAGTCCCCTCAGCACACCTGGGCAGCTCCTCCCTGCAATTGAGAAAATTTGGGTAGCCCTGTCCCCTTCTCTACAACATCACATCCTACTCTATAAAGTCAGTAAAAGTGCCAAGTATTACCATGAGAGTTTGACAATAATGGGAAAGAAACAGTAAAGCTAAGCAAACATCAGAAGTCACCCTGTCCTGGACAATGGGAGAAGGGAGAGCAGTTTGTGCTGAGGAAGCTGCACTGAACTGGTTGTGGAAACAATGGCCAGACATATAGATACAGAAGATCATCTTCACCAAACAACAATGAAACCAACAAGTAGGATGCATAACACCACTACAGACAGTTTAATGAAACCCACAGGGCAGATTTCAAATATCACAGTATGAAGTGAACAAATTCAGGGTGTAATGACAAATTGAAATGCAAACTGAGACAGGCTGGAAGTGCTGGAGTAAATAATTGCCCATTGTGTGGATTTGCTTTACACTGGACAGGTAGTGTGGGCTGCAGTTCATATACGCCATGAATTTACTTCTGTTCATCTAACCCTTTAAACCCTGTTATTTAAAGAACTGTTCATACTCTAATTGAAAAGCATAAATTCTCCAATTTAAACACTGTTTAAGTTGAAAATCCAGTTATTATGTACATGATGAAGTGTTCTTTATAGTAACAAAGATTAATTAGCAGAGAACCTTAGTAAGGATGGGTTTTTTTCTGCCCCTCCCACCATGCTGTCCATCCTCATCACTGCCCCTCCCCTCAGTTTCAGCCTAATCATTTATCACAATAAGAAAACAAAAATAATTACTTGTAAAAACCTTTCAATGACAATATAATTTTCTTCCCTCAGTTATGGAAAACAGCATCAGAGTATTATTAAAGATCCTGTGAGCTAATGAATACACTGAACTCTTAATAACACTAGTATCTCTTGCCTCTATCTCACCACTTACACTGCTAAAAGCCTGCAATTCCTTTTGCATTTCTAAGACTTTTTAAGATAATATTAGAAATTCAAACTGAATAACTAACTGTGCCTTAAGGCAAACAACACACTAAAATGCAGAAGGAATAGTTAAGTCATAGGCTTCTTGGTCAGACACAGTAATGCACATCAGGGGAGGAAGACCTAATTTGTTTTAGATATCTTTCTTTTTCCTCCCACTCCATCCACCAACGCTCGTATCATATATGGGCAGTGACTAATAATGCTGAAATTAAAGCACACCAAAGTACAGTTGTGAAGAACATGACTGTTTCAATCTATTTTGTTAAGAAGGCAGAAGCATGGTTTGCACTGACTGCAACCTCTATCACAGATCAGATATTTATTCCTATTATTCCTGCTCTATTTATTCCTGCCATTCAACCATAGCCTTAAAAAGGGACAGCCGCTAAATAACTGGGACAAATAATGTGATACCCATCAGAACAACTGGAAAGAGAACAGAAGTAGTCACTGCACAGAACACATTCTCAGTGTTCATTCAAACCCTGGTTAACAGCTCAAGGAGAAGAAGGCTCAAATCATACCAAGCACAGTGGAAATCAAACCTCCCAACAAATGGTAGCAGCCTGACAAATTGTAGTATTTGTGTCACCTACAGGTACCAACTCACAACTTCAGAGATATTAAATAATCACACAGATGCCACAAACACATATATTCCCAGTTTCATTGGAAAACTCATATCAGTTATATGGGAAAAGAAGAAATACAAATTCCTTTTCTCACCGTGGCATCTATCATCATCTGTGTGTTGACAACTACTCAAAAAAATCAGTTGCCACACTGAAGAAAAACACTTTCCAGTGAACTGTTAGCAGGAAGACTCTAGTGCAGAGTCAAGACTTTCAGCTTTGCATAAGAGAGAAATCCTGAATACTCAGCTTGCCTACTAAATCAGAAGATGACTTCTCTGTAATTGATGGAATTATTAGTTTAATTTATATACACAGATGCTTGTGACTACCTGAATCAGATCCATTCAATCATTTGCATTTTAGACACTGAAGAGAACACAGCAGAGGGACAAAGTGAAGGAAGGCAAACCAGAGTTGGCCCTCCTGCTACCCATAAACATTCCTGCAGAAAGTGGGAAGTTTTGCCTGCAGCTATCAGTTACCACACTGACAGAAAATAATTCATCTGAACAAGAACCAAGTGTGTTCTGATACTCCACTGTGGTCCAAAAGCAGCATGCAGATCAGCCTAGTGGGCTTCACGCTGCTGACTGTGTGACCAGTCTGAAACCAGCCAGAGCTTCTTCTTCCACTTCTGGATGCCGTTGGCTGGGATCTGAAGGTCAGGCAGCTGATAAAAATCAGGATCATTTTATCATAATAGCTGAGCCACTAGTCACAAACTGAAGCAATTCTCCTCAGAACATTATTTTTAAAAAACTGAGGAGGAGGAGAAAGAGGAACAGTACAGTTATTCCCAGTGCTCCTACTCATCAGCGAAAAGACAAGTCAGGCTGAACTACACAATGGACAATCTTTGCTGCCCAAAGACAGCAGGGTGAATAAAAGAACAAAAAAACTAAACAAACAAACAAGCAAACAAAACCACCAAACAAAACCCCCAAAAACCTTTCTTTCTCCTAAGGAGAACATATAAATTATTTTCTAGCCACCCATTACTAAATTAATGAATTGAAAGACGGAGTATCAAACAGAGTACAAGAAATAACAGCATCTTGGAAAAAATCCAGCATTGTCTTCTACAGCTGCTTATGTGAGGTTAACAGGAGGACTGACTTCTATTGTGAGAAATGCCCCACTCAAATCTTTTGTGTTCATTTTTGATTAACAGCTTCAGTCATTGGGGAATTATCAGTAGCTTGGTAAAAGTTCAAAGCCCTTTGTGTGAAGAAAGATGGGTAAATGGTTTGGAGAGGAGGGGATGGTGCAGAGGGAGGGAAGAAAGGAAGTGCATAGAGACGGATGAAGAGGTGAAAATGGCAAGGAGAGGTACACAGACACATGAAAAAGAGGGATGATTATAAGGGTAAGTGCACTGTGACCTATTGTAACACAAGTTCTCAAATAGGTATTTACAGAACTCTTGCTGGTAGTGATCAAGAGAAAGGTAAATAGTGGTTTTCCGGTACTAAAATGTTAAAAGAACTTGAAACAGGAGTAATAATTCTCCTGGCAGGACTTCTGTCTTTGAGTAGTTGAAATTACAGTAAGGAAATTATAAGAGCTAAGTAGAAGAAGGTGCATTTCATAAGACATGTATGCTCCATACTATGAACTTGCCTTTGTAATTCACTTGACACTACAGGTAAGCAAGAAAAGAAACATCAAACAAGGAAAGGAACAAGGATGTCACATGAATAACAAAGGAGCACATAAAAAATACCACAACATGATCAAATATATTAAGTTTTAAAATCAGTTTTGTCCACACTTGCTAGTCCACACTTTTTTTAAGATTCAGAGGTAATGCTACTAAGAGAACTCCAACAGTTTAAAGCACACTCATAAAGTAATTTTCCCCAGCTCTCTTTCAGTGAAAAGCATTTTATTGTTCCTTTAGCATGAACTATAGGGAACAACTGGCCAAGTGTTTCCTGCAAGAGAATTTCTACTACAGAATTTAAAAGTTGGTCTGAAACCATCTAGCTTTGCTAACCTGCCAGATCATAAGGCATTATCATTATATTCTAAAATGCTGAATGAAAGAAAAGAGCAAGAAAAAAGCTGAATAGTTTCTTTGTTCATGCCATTGCTTTAACCGGATCATTTGAGGCTTGTTCTACGATGTCTGAAACTTTTATTGTTCTTTACAAAATTTATTTATGTCATATTTCAAATGGATATAAAGGCAGCTTTGGAAATTCCAGATAAACTGCACTCTTGACATTTTGAATTCAAAAGAAATTGGATTATAATTCAGTCAAAATTAACATACAGTTGGGCTATTCCTTTAAAAGGCACAAGCTCTAACAGCAGTGACATCCTGTCATTGCTAATGGTCTCATACATCACAACAGAAAATGTAGGGTAAAGTTTTCAGCTCTAAACAACTGACTTATTAAAATAACTTATTGATCTGAAAAAAATGGAAACCTTTATATTTCTCTCTTTTTTAACACAATCAGCCTGTCCAACCAACCAGGAACTTTCACTTATAGGCTCTGTCAGGACAGATCCATGAACACCTCAGTGACAGTAGCAGGATGAACCTAGGGAGCACAACAGAATCCTATTAGATTTCTAAGATCAGGATCAAAGATACCCCAGTGAGCATGGCGTCAGACTTGCTATCCCAGTATGCATTCCACTGTTAGCAGCAGGATTACTAACAACAATTTCAGTTCAAGCAATGGAGCATCCAGATTCCCAGAATGACTGCTTAGTTCTACATCCAGTGCCAGTTCTGCTTAGCCATGCAAGTCATACCTCTCCTTGCATCCTATTGCAATACTCCATTGCCTCTCACTGTGCCCAGCCTTTCCCTACTCTCAAACTGATACTCCCATCTCCTGAGGTGTTGCAATAACCCTAACTTGTGTATCTCACACCTTCCCACATTCCTAACCAAATACCCTTTTTGCCTAATCCTTGTATGACAGTACAAGCCTACAGAATATTCCTACGTCTTCTGCCCCCTCAAACATGAGTGCATTCATACAGATGCAGCTCATGCCACGGGTTCCCCAAAGCCTGCACACAGGCACACAAGTATTGCATAGATAGTCAGCACTGGTACCTTGCTGGCAGCATGCTGTAGCTCTTAGGTGCTGACAGGACAAACTGTGACGCAGACCTCCTCTGGCTTATGGACCACGTTCTCTTGCCTGCTTAGAGCAGAAGTTTCCAGCGCTGACCCAGCTGGAAAACTCGGTTAAAAGCTTTTAAAACTACAAATCATTATTTCAGAGAAGAGACAACCAGCTCTGCCATCCAAAGCCATTACTGAAATCTGTACCCATTCAGTGATCACAAAGGCCATTTTCCTGAAATGCCTCTAATTGTGGCAGGGACAAAAGTTCTCCTCTGGCACCTACTTGGTACAGGAAAAAAAAGAGAGACCTTGCTTAGGTGACTGGAACTAGTAGAGCTGAATGGATACCAGCATCCTGTCAGCTTCCTTTACATTACAGATAACAGAAGAAAGAACTACTATCAGTGTGAATACTTTCATCCCTACTAAAGGAACAAAAAAAACCCCTAAAAAACTAAGAAACACCAAACCTTAAACATATTTGTTTCCATATATGCTGTTTTCTCTACCGGAAGATGATAGATTTTTTTTTCTGAGGCACTGAAAGGTTTGCTGTGTAACTTACATTTCAGCATCGTAGGATAAAAAAATAATTACAAATACCAAAACTTTACAGAAAAATCAACAGAGAGAATGAATATATGTCGTATCAGAAGCTTTCATCTTTGTTTTCCTCAGGCAAGCATAATGTGTAAGGGTTACTTTTAATGTGAGAAATAAAATTCCTACTGGCTACTCTCTGAATGTACCAAATTTAACAGGAGATGACAGTTGTGCTGATTTTCTTGCCATTGCTTTACTATCAGAGCTTATCTTGTTAGACAATGTCCTAAAGATACTGACCTAAGACTTCTAGAAGGCAAAAAAAGAAAACAGGAGAAAACAGAAAACAGAAAACAAATAAAATATTTTAAACTAGGCATTCTACATAAATATTCTTACATATTAGTTTTGACCATTTTAAACATTTCATCCTGGCAAAACTGACTCACTAAAGGGAGAAGTTTAATGCTGCAACTGACACTGATTCCATTGATGCACCATGAATATATTTCTGTTTATACAATATCTAATGACAGCAAACATAAAACCATAAAAATTATACTTCCATTTTAATTGTGTGAGATAGATGGCAAGAAACTAGCTCATGAAATTTACAGCATATTTTGATGCTTTGGTGAACAAACAGGATAAGTCACACTGATCTTCTTAACCTCAGAAGGGAAGTCGATAAATTTCACAACTCATTTGTCTGCACTGTGCCTCACTCACAGGATGATACACCCTTCAAAATAATTAGCAAATGGACATGCATAACATAACTAAGAGAACTTCTTAATAATTGTGTCCCAGAATGAATGACCACAATGCGTCTAATGCATGGAAAACACAGAATTAAATTCCTGATAGATGTACAGCAAGTGATAAAGTTGAAAAAATAGAAGTCCCTTGCAATCACAGACACAACAGAAATCCACATTTAATTCTTTAAGTTCCTTCAGTCCACCTGTTCAAGTACTGAGGGAAAATGGAAAATGGAAAAATGAAAAAAGTTTCCATGAAATGAAAATGGCAAACCAATATTTTCACAAAATGAAAAATTTTGTTCCAAAACCAATGGCTTGGTTTTGGGGCAGAGGGAGAAGTGTAATTTGTTTTAAACAGGACAGTATACTTTCTTGCCCGAACAGACAATAGAAAAGAGCAGAGTTAAGAGTCTTTGCATATTATGCACCTTTTTTTCCTTCCAAAGCCTGCACAATTATTTCACATCAGTTTTTATTAGTCTGAATCATGACATCATGATGTACAGAGTACAGTTCACTGGCACAATCCAGATCTACTGGTTAAATTGCTCTGAGAATAGATCTGATAAGTCATGTTTTTGAACTAAAGAAATACAGCCTTCTCAAAGAATGTATAAAGAGAGAATTCTTTTGTTAGCTGTCAGTGAGATTTTGCTATCTCTGTTAAATATATAATGGTTAGTGTCATAACGAAGATCAGCCATCGTGTTATGGCATTTATCTTCATGAGTGAAGAGAGGAAGGGCTACTGTGATTTATTCCGTCTCTCCTCATGAGACGCTTAATGTCATAAGAGATTAGTCTTCAGTACTGACTTGTACACAGAGTATAATACAGGGCTGGAGTGGGATGCTAAGCAGTTTTAATTGCCACAAGTTTGGAAGCCCACATTACTTACATATGGCACGGTTGACAATTAGTCATCTAAGATTTTCAAAAATAGGAGAATATTTTGCAGCTCACTAACTCATATCCACTTTGTGTCATTTATTTGTTCAGTCCTTCTCACATAGTCCCTTCCCCCAACTCATCACCTAAGTCCACCCACCTTTGTCCTCTTAAAAGCATCATTTATTGTAGAACTGAAGTCCATACTGCTGGTTTGTGTCAATTTTTGGTAGCATCTGTCTAAAGGTTTAAAAAAATACACTGTTTAACAACTATTACCAAGAAACATTTGTCACAACAGGCAGATTAGTAGGAGTATATAATGGCTCTGTATCTAAGTTTGTATAAGCTTTCCTCAAGATTTGAGAAGTTATGTGCTCACCTCTTCCCAGGGACCTTGTAAAATAAGCTGACCATCCTGAACTGAAGGTAATAATTTTTCAAAAGCTCATCACCTTGGAGAAATGCACACAGAATGTTTTGTTTACATGCTGCTCGCTTCTCCTTATGGAAGAAAATACTTCAAATAATATTGTAGTGCAAAAAGAATAACAAAACAACAACCCAAACCAAAAAATCACCATCTTAAGTGAAAGTTCTGTTAAAAAGGGAAGAATTATTTTTCCCCTAAGCCAGAACATAAACATTCTGCATCTTCTTAGATCTTCTTTTCTGAATACTACTTAATCAAAAAAGCCCTTGACAAAAAAGGGGGGTTTTTGTTAAAAACAGCGATTCCTTACACTGGTGTACATCAAACAGAACACATTATTAAAAAGCTCTCATGATAAAGTGTTATCTTTATCTAGGCTTCTCAAATATTGACTTAAACATTTTTATCAGGCTGTTAATCACATCCACATTCAACGTGAACAGCAACTGAGACCAGGCTTGACAGTCAGGTAACAGGGCAACATTATGGCAGGGGAAAAGTATTGTGAAAGCTAAGGACATTTCTTATTGATGGTAACTGGATAGGAGAGAAAAATCAATGGGTCCTCATCAGTACAACTGTCTACCAGCTGGATGCTGATTTTCCTTAGAGGTTAAAACCAATAGGAGCAATCACTTGGCACAGGTGAACAAATTCAATAGGACCTCCAGTCTATAAAGGAGAAAAGTGAACAGTGAATTCAAGGCTAGAGTTCATGAAGAGACAAAATGCTGATTGTTAAACCAACAGTTTGCAATCAGATCTTGAAACAAAATACAGAACATATCTTTCCCTGTGGGGGTACAACCTGAAACTGTTCAGTATAATCTGCAGTTGTGAAGGTTCAAAACTCCTGACTCTGCCTAAAGGAATTATTTCAAACTGCAAGACTGGCTGACCCCTTCAAGTCAAGTTGGACTGGACCAACCAGGTTACAGCGTGAAATGGCCTTCAGTCACACACATCATGCAACTACCACCACCAAACACCAGAATCACAGCAAAGTAGTTGGTCAACAGAGGGGAAGCACAGAAGATTTTGTAAGGGAATATAAATGCAGAGATTTCTCATAAAGCTGGGCTTCCTGTTCAAGACAAACTTCTATTTTTAACATCATTGTGCATTTCTTATCCTAAGACCCCTCACTATGCACTGAACAAATCTGTTACCTTACAGGATGGTAACTGTAACCCAAGAAAAGCAAACAAAGAAAGAGCAAAACATGGCTGTTGTACAGCATATTCTGTCATGGGTTCTTTGCTTTTTCTATGAGAAACAACATAGGCACACATGAAGACCCGGGTTTTCCCAAAGTCACATCTCCTCAGCAAATACAGGACTGAAAGTTGTCAGCTCTAGGAAATGCTACTGGCAAATAAATTCTATGTCTATGGGGTTTAGGCACATAATTTTATATTTAACATTTTAGACATTGACAATAACACACTTTAGCTGTATGGAAAAATAATCTACTTTAGCTACAGTGAAAGATTACAGTGCCGCAGCTTGGGTTTCTGGTGTAACTACTGACTTCATACTCTACCTTTGAAACAATCAGAAACACAGAATCACTCAGGTTGGAAAAGACCTCCAAGATCATTGAGTAGAACCTTTGACCAAACACCACCTTGTCAACTAGACCACAGCACTGAGTGCCACATCCAGGAATCTTTTAAACACTTCTAGGGATGGTGACTCCACCACTTTCCTGGGCAGTCTGTTCCAGTGCTTAAACACATTTCAGTGAAAAATTTCTCCCCGTTGTCCAACCTGAACCTCCCCTGGAGCAGCATGAGGCCACTTCTTCTTGTCCTGTAGCTGGTTTCCTGGAAAACTATCCCCCACCTGGCTACAGCCCCCTTCCTGGTGGTTGTAGAGAATGATAAGGCCTCCCCTGATCCCCCTTTTCTCCAGGNCTCCCCTGATGCCCCTTTTCTCCAGGATAAACACCCCCAACTCCCTCAGCTGTTCCTCATCATACTTGTGCTCCAGACCCTTCCCTGGACTCACTCCAGCACCTCAATGTCTTTCTTGTAGTGAGGGGCCCAGAACTGAACACAGGATTTGAAGTGAGGCCTCACTGATGCTGAGTACAGGGGGACAATCACTGCCCTGATCCTCCTGGCCACTAATGCTGATGCAGGCCAGGATGCCACTGGCCTTTCTGGCCCCCTGGGCACAGGTGGCTCAATTTTAGCCACTGTCAACCAGCACCCCCAGCTCCTCTTCCATTGGATCGCTTTCCAGTCACTCTTTCCCCAGCCTGTGGTGCTGCCAGGAGTTGTTGTGACCAAAGTGCAGGACCCAGCACCCAGCCTTGTTGAACCTCACACCACTGGCCTCAGCCCATTGATCCAGCCTGTCCAGATCCCTCTGCAGAGCCTTCCTGCCCTCCAGCAGATCAACATTCCCACCCAACTTGGTGTCATCTGCAAACTCACTGAGCGAGTACTCAATCCCCTTGTCCAAATCACTGATAAAGATATTAAAGTGGATGGCTCCAATATTGGCCCCAAAAGTGAGCCCTGGGGGGAACACCGCTGGTGACAAGTCACCATTTGAATTTAACACCATTCACCACTGCTCTCTGGGCTCACTCAGCCAGTTTTTAATGCAGCAAAGAGTGCACCCATCAAAGCCATGAGCAGACAGTCTCTACACAAGAATGCTGTGGGAGCCAGTATCGAAGGCCTTTCTGAAATCCAGGTAGACATCATCCACAGCCTTTCCCTCATCCAGCAGACTGCTCATCTGGTCAGAAAAAGGCGATCAGCTGGGTCAAGCAAGATATAACTTTCCTAAACCCATTCTGTCTGGGCCTGATCCCCTGGTTGTCCTGTATGTGATACAAGATGGTGCCTTCCCAAACACTGAGG
>VYXD01016408.1:0-25879 GCA_013397195.1 Hylia prasina | reverse complement strand
AGTGCCAGGTGCTGCACCTGGCCTGGGGCAATTCCCGAGTCCCAGATTCATCCAGGCTGGAAGAGACCTTCAGAACTGTCAGTTTGGTGGCCGCTCCCAGCGCCTCCAGAACCGGCACTTGGCTGGGTCTTGGACTTTCCTGTGCCCACTTCCAGCAGGGCTGGCCCGATGGGAGCACCCCCAGTCTGTACCTCTGCCCTATGGCCACTGTGGGCAGTGTCTGGCTGCCGTAGGCAGGCTCCAGTGGGGAATGTCCTTGCCGGAGAATGTGCTGGCGGTGGTGACACTAATGCCGAGCTTAACTTTTCCCTCTGTTTGAGTGTGTTTGGCCTCCATGCCTCAAGCCTTAAGAAGCTGAGGTTGCCAGGATTTGCCCAGGGTTTGCATGCAGGGACACTCTTGGTAAAGTGGGCACTGCCTTGGAGAGCCATCAGTGTTCCTGAACACAGGCTGGTTTCAGAAATGTGTTGGTGCTAAGGTGAATCCATCACTGGGGAATTCACTCTGGGAAGGTGCAGTTTCCCTGCTCCAGCTTCTCTAGGGCACTCTGGAAATACCCTCTGTGTCTTCTGTCCTAAAGGAGACTGAGATAAAGCTCATTATTTGTTTTTAATGGACTAATTTTACACCTGCCCCTCCTGCTGTGCTCTTTAATTTCATGTTGATCAGAACATTTCCATTCCATCCTTCAGCTGCTCCAAAGCAGCCTCTAGAATTCCTGCAACTTCCAGAAAGGTGGATCCATCCTGCCCTCCCCTACCAGGCCCTTCCACAGTGGACGTTGCCTTCTTAATTTCTTGCCCTAGAGCTGCATTTTAAGAACAAAAAGGAGGCTTTTCCTGTAGAGGAAATCCCATTTTGCTGGGATGGCAACCCAAGAAGACTGACAAGATTAAGGTCTGCTGAGATGTGGATTCATTAGGCAAACTGCCCTTGGAGTTACATGGAATAACCTTTCCAGTAGAGCTTTGGCAGTACTGTCCCCTGGGGGCTGTGTCCTTATATTTATTGCAATTCATGTTGTCTGATAAGCATTTCTTAAGGATTTTAAGCATGGCCAATTGCTTTCCTGGCCCTGAGAGCAGTGTCTGTAGGTACTGAGTTTCCTGCCATCATTTCTTGAAACTTGAAATTCTGCTGCTGTTATTTCGCTAAAAAAAAAAGACACAAAAAACCCCAAAACCAAAACAAACTCAAAACAACAACCCAAAATAAAAATACTAGAGATGGAGGTGAGCACAGTGTTACTTTCACTCTAAGTTTGCAGGAGAGGCCATGTAGTCAGTTACTGCATTATTTCTACTTTGCATCACTCACATTTGGGAAACAAGTGCAAAAGTGTAACATGACTGTTGGATTTGACCCTCTCTTAATTTCCAGAACTGGAATGCTTCATGCTTTTAATCCCTAATCGCTTTTCAATATATTCTTGCAAAGGGAGACACAAACTATCCCAGATTGCTCCAAGCCCTGTCCAACCTGGCCTTGGACACTCAGGAATGGGACAGCCACAGCTTCTCTGGGCAGCCTGTGCCAGGGCCTTCCCACCCTCACAGGGAACAATTCCTTACCAATATCCCATTTAAACCTACTTTCATATACTTTCAGTTTGAGATTCTCGAGTTCTTTCCCTCTTGCCTGTTGAAAAAATTGGAGTGGCTCACCTGGAATAAACACAGTGATATAATTTAGTAGGAATTTTTAAGTGTTGTTTGGTGTTAAAATTGAAACGCAGAGTTTGAACAGGCACAGACTTGATGGAAACAGTTGGATCATCTTTCAGAGTTAGCAGAGATGGTCATGTGTAGGTGGACTCTTTAAAATGTAAATCAGGCTAAAATGAGCTGTTAAAAGCATACTGTGAGTAGGTTTTGTTGGATTTGTTTGTGATCAAATAATGGAGGCAGGGATTTGGGAAACATAAGAAGCAAAAATTCCTCCTTTATGGATGGTTTTTGATAAGCCCCAAAAAAGTAATATCTGCTCCCCTGTAAGCTGCCCCTCCTGCAGCTCAGGATATTGCACACCTGTAGCTCAGGCTGAGCTGGAATCCAGCACAGGTATCCATATGGATGGCAGTGCCTTTTTGCAAGGCGTATGGACAACAAAACCAGTTTTCCATTCCCTTTATCCTTATGAAAAGTCGAGTCTTGTGCTTGATGATCCTGCAGTTGTGAAAATGAGCTGTAGCCAGATGGGGCTGGGTTTTATAGGAAAGCTGTTTAATTATCTGCCTTTCTCCTGCCTTTATGGGCTCAAAATGTGAGAATTTGGAGGCATTAAGTGTTTTATTAGACTCACTGTTGTTATTAATGGCATTACAGGTCAGTTGATGCTGTTAAATTTGCTGCTCTCACGGTTGTTGTGCACAGTGCTCTGGAGAGGGGGCTGAGGTGAAGCTGAGGATAAACACGAGTGCTTTGGGGAGTTTCAGGCACTGGTGCTGGCTGGGCCAGGAATAGTCAGGGCTAGAAAGATATTCAAGTACTCTCGAACCTCCTGTGCATATTTTTAATCTTTTACTTGAATGCTGAGAATGAGCTTTAATTTGGGGCCTTTTGTGCTGAAGCAATACTTCATTTTTGTGGAAAAGAGTGATAATTTCTGTGATGTCAGAAGTCAATGATCACCTGTGCTACTGTTTCCATTTATGAGCCTCTGTTTATAGACTCATTATTTGGTTCTTTGAAAAATACACTTTAATAACATAGTCATAACAGCTTGGGCTAGTGGAAGGTGTGTATTGAATAAACACCCTCATTGCATTGTGCAGCAGGTTTTTGACAGAGCTCCATGAGAAGCAGTTGAGAATAAGTTCAAGTTGAATTATTAATGATGTCCAGAGCAAGCAGTTGCCTGTGAATTGCAGTGAATTTCTGAATTCCATGAATTGTTTTGAGAAATTACCTAAGAATTCATTTTAAATAATATAATAATAACAACAACAACAATAATGTACAGTGTAATTATTTAATTTTAATGTAAATTCTGTATAATGGGTGTTGCTTACTGCACAAGATGAATTGCTGCCCAGCAATAATTTTCTGATGAAGAAAAGCCTGATAAAGAGTCTTTCTGTAGGTGCAACAACCAAACTCTGCTCTTGAATTATGTTGACTTAGAGACTGGATTTGCTCACTGCTGTGAATTGGGTGAGCGGGAACAGACAGGCATTGGCAGTCCTGCCAATCCCACAGGAGCACCTTTCTTTTGGAAGCTGTTTCACTTCTGGTTTAGGTCACGCTTTCAACTTTTCAAGTTTCAGAACTAGTTTTGTCACTGACAAAATGTGAACTACAAATGAGTATAAAAATATTAAATACCTCCCTTGTTTGCAGGAAAGATGGAATAGAAGCATATGAAAGTGTGTCTCCTAGCAGAGGTGGTTTGTGTACAGTTTCCATCCCTGACATGAAAATGGCAGATGAAATAATTGATTAATTGTACAGGATGGAGTTGTCAGCCTGACTTTGGGATTCTGTGCACGAAATTCTTCTCTTCCCTGTGCCTGCAGCAGAGCCTGTGTCAAGGAGTTGAAATGCTGGATCCTTTGCTGTTTGCTGCAGCCTCTTCTGGGATCCCAGGTCTGAACTCATGGAAGGGGCACCTTGTGTTCCCATAGAGAGAGCCCTGGCAAGGCTGGCAGCTCCACAGAGCTGGAGAGTCAAAGCTCAGCTGCTTCTCTTGGGCAGTGCCTGACAGTTCTGGGTGCCAGTGGCCGAGTTTCTACTGCAGGGAGCCCCAGAATTTCAGTCCTGAATGCCCTCAGCAGCAGAGAGTGTGCAGTGTAATACACACTCTGCACTCCATGCTCTCCATGAAAATCTTCGCTTAAATATTTCCTCCTTGAAACCTTCAAACTCTATATTCAGCAATGTGGCATCTGTGAAATTTGGACTCTAATAGCACAATGCTAATGGCACTTGGGAGGCTTTGCCATTCTGAGATATCCTACATTCAGTTCTCCTAAATTCTGTGGATCCTGAGTTTAACTGATGAAGTTTTAATATGGACATCAAACTAATTTGCCTCAAGTGTCCTGTGGGACTGATGACAATTATTTCTGATATTTTAACTGTGGTGCTGTGCTGCTCTTTGGGGGAAGCTATAGCAGGCAGGTTTGGGGTATATTATTGATTCCTTCCCTTGTGTAACTTCCACCTTTTCTTTTAAGTTCTATGTCCTTACACAGGAGATGCTTGGAGTGTCTGTAGACAGCAGGAGACCCCAAAGGCATTCATGTAGTCATTCATGATTTATGGGCTTGGCAGCAAAGGTCTTATCTTTCTCCAGCAGTAAAAGAAAACAAAATGAGCAGAAAGGCCAGAAAATGGACAGTGGCAAGTTTCTGCTTTTAAATCACGGGAGAAATCAAGCAAACAAAACATTAACTACTAATCTATAAAACGGACTTTCAGCCAGTCTTAGATTCCTCATTTATCGCACTCATGTTGTTATTATTTTGCTCTTATTCCTTCATAAAACAGCTGAGAAAATAATTTTCTCTATGTGGATTTTTTAAATCCAGCCCTTGGACCCTGTTATTTTTGCTTTTGCTTCCAAAACTTTGCAACTCCTTTTTGTGAGAAGGAGACTTTGGTGAGCGCTGTTGGTTTGGTTGTGTTGTAGCTTATTCCAAGCTATAAACATGCCAGCATTTCCAGGCCTCTTTGTACTTACTTTTCTTTGGGCAGAGCTCAAAAAAGTAAAAATGTTATTGTTTGAAGTGTTTTGGAGTTATTCCTGGCAGGGAATGAGCTTTGTCCCAGCCAGCCTCTGCTGCCTGGAACTGTTTCCTGTCGGGAGGCTGGATCCGGGAGCTCCTTCCTCTCAGAGAGGGGCGGAGAGGCACCTGAGGACAGAGACCTCTGTCACTTGTGCCTGGTTTTGCAGGGCCACAGCTCAGCCAGGAGTGACACTTGTGCCTGGTGAAAAGTGTCTGGAATAGAAAATTCCCTTTCCAATGAAATTATCTTATCAAAGTGCTTGGGGAGTTCTCAGTGGTTGTGCACAGCTGCGTTACCTTCGCAGTCAAACACCACTTCCATACCTATGCGTTTTTTATGGATCCTGTGGATTTTTTTTTCTCTCCCAAGTTAGGCTTTCCGTCCCCTCTGCAGCAACATCTGGTTTTGACATAAAGAGGAATAAAGTTAAACACTTCTTCAGAGCTGTATACTCTATTGCAAATATCTTCAGAAATTTTCTACTGTTCAGTAATAAAATTTAGTTTGTTTTATAGAAAAATTCCTCTGCAAGTTTCATTTTATCAGAGCCTGGAAGCTTTATCTGACAGGGGTGATATTCAATAATTTTCTATTTGAGCCATTTTTATTGGTTATTCTTTCAAGAATTAGGCAATGGTTATTACTCGTTCTGGGAGGGCTTTCCCATAACCTACAGAAGTTATAGCATGCACTGTTCCTGGTGTTGAGAGAAAATAAATCTCCTACCAGAGTTGAGGGTTTTTTTGCTTAAATTCAGATTAATTGGCTGTGGTAGGAGTTGTTGTTCTTTTAATCATTTCTAACAAGGTCATCCACAGATCAATACCATCCATAAAAGGCTACAGCAGCAGCAGAGAGGGTGTAGTCCTGGAGGTAAGCACTTTGTGTGACAGGTAATCCACTGGAGACAGCCGTGTTGTTCATCATTCCAGGCATGAAAAAGCCATTAAATCCAGGGAATGAATGAGGAATGTGGCGCTGCTCTGGCTCCCTCTCCTTTGCAGACTCTGTGTAGGCAGGGCACACTCTTTTCTTGCTATTTTCAAGAGGCCATTTGCTGGTTTTTGTCAAAAAGAAAAACCTCCCTCCCTCCTTCCCTCCTGGTTTTTTTTAAGCAAAAGCTCTCCAGGCCCTGTGAATTATTAAGATCTGTTAGCACAGTTGCTCTTTCTTTGGGAAATTGGCTGTCAGAAGTAGCAAGAGAGCTCTTAGAAGTCTCTTTGCTTTTGATTAAGTGGAACAGTTGGATTGGTAACAGATTCCAGATTTTATGTGACAGTTCCTCATTTCTGCACAACCTGTGCGATTCCGAGGCCTCCTCTGCCATGTGCCTGTGCAGCTCCCTGTGTATCCATGGAAATCAGGGATTGGGCACACACACACACTCATGGTCACCCACTGGACGCTGCCACAGCATTCCCTGTGCTTTTCATGGAGCACAGAATGTTAACAGTGCTCATGGAGATGGATTTCCTATGGCTGCTTCCTTAGGGAGCAGCCTCTGCAGTGATCCAGTAAATATTGTGTCACTCAGAGCAGAACATCATTTGTATGTGCCACCTATTAATGAAATCATGCTACAAATTCCTTACAGTTAAGGAATGTTGGTTTGGAAAATAATCTTTGGGAGAATCACTGGGCACAGCTTCCCCATTTTCTGCAACCGGGGAGACTGTCAGTGTTTCATATTTTTGGAGAAGTCTTATTTCTTCTTTAAAGAGAAAAGGATTTTTCCTCCACAAGTCCATCTTCCCCATCAGTTCTGGACAAATGGATGCACTTGGTTCAGGTTTCTCTCAAGCCCAATTGCAAATGTACCAAGCTGTGGTACATCCATGCCTGCAAGGTAATGAATATGGATTTCAGTGAAAGCTTTTTTGAGAAATGTTTTGAAGTTTACCTCCTCTTGAAACAGGTTTTCAGCTCAGAGGATTAGCTTGCCTAATTAGCATATATTAGCATACATAACTTGCTGTATGGTGGAAGGAGATCTGTTCAGTGCAGGAGCATGGTACCAAATATGTTTGCATCTTTTAAACGGAATGTTTTCTTCTTACTGGACAGTTTTGGCCTGGGCTGGTTTAAAAAGCTGAAAAACCTTCAAAGGGGCAACAGGACATGGAGATCTTGGAATTTTCTGATTTCACTGCTGTCATCTGGACTTGACCGTGGACAAACAGGGGTTTTGGGATGGTTTTGGTCTTTGGCGTGGAGCACAGTGTGAGCTGCTGGGCTCAGAGGGCGTGGTTCAGGATCCACTTGGCATTCTGGGTTAGCAACACCCTTCTCCAGAGTCAGTCCTGGCTTGGATGCCAGACGTTGCACCTGAGATGGAATAAAATCCTGCACAGACAACCACTTACAGCCTGGGGACAACAAAGCAGCTTTTGTAGGAAAAGATCTGCTCTCCTGGTGGGCAAGGACTTGAATATGGATCAGTTGCCGTTCCCCTGTGGATAATTCCCTGCTGCTCTGGGAATGAGTATTCTTCACTCTTAGGCACTGGTGGGACCACCTGGAGCCCTGGATTCCATGGGAGCCCCTCAGGTGGGCAGGCTGGGAGGGCAGCAGGCAGAGGAAGCAGATTCTTGCTGTAGATGTGCTCAAGGAAAATGAAAAGCAACATAAAAAGTTACCTCAGTGGAAGAAATTTCCATTTTGGATCAGAATATTTGTTTCCAAGGAGGATGTTCAAACACTGGAACAAGCTGTCCAGAGACATGATGGAATCTTCATCCCTGGAGATGCTCCAGACTTGTGTGAGCAGCGGGAGCTAACTTTGATTTGGTTACAGGCCATGGCCTCAGGAGGGTTCTGGGCTAAATTTTATTGTGATTCCTTTGTTTTTTGGAAGCCACCATTTCTGTCAAGGAGCGTCATGGCCCAGAAAAGCTGTGGGTGCAGACCTGGACTGTGGGAAGAAGCTGCTCTGGTTTGGTACAAGATTGCTGTCAAGAGATTGGACACAAGGAGCAAATGAACATCAGGAACACAGTTTCCCTGCCAGGTCCCCTCTCTGCCACAGTGTGGATCTTCCCCCTTTTATTTCACTTGTTTTCTGAGGCAGGCATATTTTTCCTGCAGTATCTGAATCTTAAAGAAATTAAAGTTCTCTGAGCTGAGACACCCAGTTTGCTATTTAGAGCTTGGAACATTCGCTGGTGGTGATGCATTGTGTTCTGACCCTTTTTATATCCCAAAAAGCATTGTTCCCATTCCATAATACAGCCTAGAAGGAGGAGTACAGTGTTTGCCATCCCTCTGTCCTTTCACTCCTGTTTTCTTCCTTTTTAATGGGTTTTCTGGTGGAATTTAGAACTGTAATTCCCTGCAGTACAGCACTCAGGACTCAGGATGATGTAAATTGAACAAAAAGAGGTTTTTATGCTGGGTTGTACAAAAGACATCAAAATTCCAAGCCAAACCTTGGAACTATAAATGCCTGAGCCAGTCTGGGGGATGTTATCTGGTTGCTGCCTGGCAGGGATGTGTGTGCTGTGCCAGATCTCCTTTCCTCCCTGGAAAATGGATGCTGTTGGTGTCTTAATTCCCTGCTGCCTTCCTCCTCCTACAGAATTTAAACATCAGTATGTTCTGTGATTTCTAATAAACTTTTTAAATAAGAAAGATACTTTGAGGAGCCCTTTTTGTTAACGAGGCTTAATGTGCTGTTTTGGTGGTGGTGAGGAGTTAGCGTGAGATCCTGGGTTCCTTTTGTTTTCCACCTCAGAATTATATGTCAGAAAATTACAGGAAGTTGGTAAGAGGGAACAAATAATCTGAGATACAATCAAGCTATGTTTTTTTAGCATGTTATCTGCCTCCTCTTTCAGGAAAATATTTCCTCTGAACTATCATCATGTAAAGATCCTTCATGGGATTTTCTACTCTGAAACCAGCTCCTGCTCTTGGGGAAGTTGCTAATTAGGCAGAAATGGGATTTTAACCTGTCTTATCTTTAAAGGCCAATTCATCCTGTCAAGTTTACATTCAGCTGTGAGAGCACAACCATAAATCCTTTTTAATGCACAACCAAATCCTGGCTTTCTTATGTTGGATATTTTCACCAATTTCTGTGGGGCAGAACTGGTTTTTCCTTGCTTGCAGACAGATTGTTGAATGTCCAAGGAAAAGTGGTTTGGTAGCTCCAATGGGATTGCTTGGCACACATCTGTGGGAGGAAAAGTTACTGAAATTAAGGAGCAGTTAATTTGCCCCTAAAGAGAAATTAAGGTAAGGAGTGGGGCTGGGTTTATGTAGTGCAGCCCCCAAGTTTAAGGGAAGTCAAGGTTAAATACATATTTATGTTTGGGGTGGCTGTAGATCCAGTTTTGTCAATACATAAGGATTTTGGAAAGGCTGAGGAAGAGATGGACCAGGCAAGATCCTGGAAGTAACACATCAAGAATGCCCCTGGTGGTTTTAGGGAGGCAGGGAAAAATATCAGGGGGCTGGGCAGGCTGGAGCTGTGATCTGAATTTACTTCAGGATGGAGCCATAAGAAAACCTCAGAACCTGTTCAGATCATTTGTTGTGCAGAAGGAAACTTGGAGCTGAGACCTCAAGTGCTGTTTGATTTCAGCTCAAGATCCAGTCGTGGTCTCCTGCTCTAGGAATAAAACCTGCAGGTGGTGCCAGGGCTGATTCCAAGGAGCAGAACATCCCCACCCAGTCAGACTCAGGTCTGGATCCCTCTTGCTGTGATAAATAGATAAAACAGCTTAGGAGAGCTTTTGTTAAATCCTTTGTTACTTGGATATCCCTCTGTGCCTTGGAGGAAGCTGGAGTGGTTTGTGGGGTAAAGCATGAGATTTATAATGAAAGAAATGTTGGATTTGGTTGTTACTCAGCTCGTGTGGGAACTCCCATGGTGGGAGGGCTGTGTTTCCAATGTTTTGTGTTATCCTAAAGCTGTTGGAGGGACTGTGTGTTTGAAAATATTATTATTGATAACATGCATATAAATTATTAAAGGTTAGAAACTCGTTACACTTTATACAGGCATGGTCCATTGGACTTCAAATTACTGTAGAATGAGGTAAGGGTAAGAAATTCACTTTGGAGTGGCTCACAGAGCAGCTCCAAACAGTTCTGAAACGTGCAGAATTGTTAGATGCTAATTAAAAAAAAAAGTGCCTTTTCTTAACGTGTGGATTATCTTCCCAGAACAATCTCATTGTGAGCAGTGTCTGGAGTGCATTTCCCATTCCAGAAGCACAGAAATCAGGGAGCACCTGTAGTATTTACATTTACACCAAGGCTCAGACTACTTCTCTTTTCCCTCTGCTTCAGTTTTCCGTGCCAACTTCGTTTCCTGGGCCCAGATTTTCATTGTAGCTCCCATGTCACATTGTGAAACTCCACTGGAATAAAGTGTGCCTGGTTTTTGGACCCTCAGGGCAGCCAATAACTTAAATTTGGGCAATGATGCCTTAGACTTGCAGAAATTCCAGATGTGTTGGCACAAGATAGTGGTGATTTCCTGTTTGTTGATTTATCTCTTTTCCATAGGTAAGCTTCAGATGAGATCCATTGGGAATGTTTCTCCTATAGCTTCAGACACTTGTTGCACTGATTAATGGCTGTAAAAAATTTAATGAGTTTCCATTGAGGTGAAAACATGAAAAATATGATCTCAAACCCCCAAATTAACACACAGATAATCTATGTATTTTAACTAATTTCAACAGCATGTGCCTTTATAAAAGATAGGTTGGAGTTGTGGCCCCAGGGAAAGGATAAGGATATAGAACTTGAGCCATTGTTTTCTTGCTGTGATTTAACATTATCTGGGAGTGGTTTGACACTGTTCATTGGGTGCACAGCTGGCTGTAAGGGGGGAGCAGATTTTGGTGTCATTGCAGATGGAATTGTTGCCTGACAACCACCCAAATCTGTGTAATACTGGAAAATAATTGAACAATTAAATTTATTGTGTAGGTGGAAGGATAAGAGACATCTAAGTCATTATGGAGTTTAAGAGTTAGGTTTATCTGGAAATTCTGATTTGCTTCTGAGCTGATAAGGATTCCAGTGTTTTAGTGGTGCAGTGTGGATTACAACTTCAGATCTTACTATTAATGCAATTTTTCCTATTGCAAGCTGCAAGGAAGCCACAAATAAATAAAAACATCTTGTTTTGCTCTCCAGGAAAGAGAATATACTCCAGCTGATGGTGTCAGCTCCTCCAGGCCTTGGGTGTGGGCAGTGCTGCTGAATGATGTCTCTTATCAAAACCAGGTTGGCCCTTGGGATGGAAGAGTAGAAAGAGAATGAATAATTAGAAGTTATGTTTTTCGGCAAATAAGACATTCATAAGTAACCAGACAAACACTAACCTAATAAAACATTTAAGATCTTTTTTCTCATTACATGAAAAAGAATGTGAACAGCTACAAAATCTACTGAGTGCAGGTAAAAAATTAAAACCACAAATGTGCAGTTTTCATAAATGGTTGTGTTTGCCTGCACAGAGGAGAGGTTCAGTGTCCTCCTTCCTTTTGAACTGTTCTCTTAAGGTTCAGAAGGGAAAAAAGACTGAGGGAGGTGAGACCCAGGTGTGGGATGGAATTACCTCGCTGAAATGCCCCTGCCTGTGCTTGGAATGCTGACAGCCCTCAGGTGCAGCGTGGCAATGATAACACCCAGAGTTTAGTCTCTGTAAATTTACTTTTGACTTGCACACTGCTGAATTGCTGGGTGCCTTCTATGTATTTTTATCCATATTTTTAATGGAGGGAGAAACATTATTTTATCAGTGTCTTTCTTTAAACTCCAAATTAGTGTAAATTAATCATAGTTAGTGGCTGCTGCTGCAGGAAGCACTGGCAGGATGGATGGCTTTTGTGTGTGTTTGATATGTTGATACTTCTTGTCAAATAGACTTTCTCATACTGAGTGTGCTCTGAGTAATGGAAGATGAGAGGGGAAGGGAATTAAATCCCATTTATTCAGCGGTTTATTGTTTCTCTCTCTCATCCCTGAAACCCTCCGAAAGATTAATTAATGGATGACAAACATCTCAGCTTCATCTATCCAGCTGAAATACATGATCAATTTATTATTAGCTTAGCAGTAAAAAGATAGGAAATAGTGCGAAGTGGACAGAAATCCCCAAATCCTCACCCTAATACTGATAAAAGGACAAAGAATTGTTCCTAAATTCCTGTACCAATGAAAATCTTTCAGCTCTCCCTAAGCTCTGGCCACATTCCCGGGAGGAAGCAGAGCAAACAGGCAAGGGGGGATATGGCGCCTGACTTATTTTGTCCTCATTGTAACAGCAGAAATCCAAAGTTTGTTCTTTCAAAGCACTAAAAATGTCATAACATAGAATGTCCTTTACAGGCCTGCCTGCATGCTCTGCAGAGCAGTTATTTATGTGTTGCAGATTTTTGCCACTGAAGCAGAATTACAATATTTTAGATACTCTGGGAGCTGTTTAGGCACTGCAGAAACACAACATTTATTTGTAATTGCTGTGTGTGTTCCATATGCAGCTTGTTTCAATGTTCTGGACAGGGATGTGTTATTTACAGTGTTTGAGCCCTGAAGAACACAAATGTGTACAGCAAAAATTCTGATCAGGCAATTTATTCTCTTATTTCTAGATATTTCCCCCTCAGCTCAGATTCTGAGTGCTCTTGGAAGGCTTGGGTGCTTTTCCCTCTAGGAGGAGATGCTTCCAGCTGTTTGCAGGATCATCTGAATTTCAGTCTGATCTGCTTCCAAAAAAAGGGTCCAATTCCTCCCCTCTGCCTTCAGCTGGGCTTTTCTGCCCCAGTCTTTGTCACTGTTGGTGGCTGCACCTCTGCAGAGATCCCCGTGCTGGCAGATCCTGATGGAAGCTGAGGAATAAGTTTGAGGGGAAAATGGGGATGTGAGAATGGGAGAGAAATCGAGGGAGGAGGGTGATACTGAGAAGGGTCAGGCTGTGGAAGCTGGGGAGTGAATGTCACCCTGGTGAGGGAACCATGTCCAGCCTGGGCCCTGGCATGGGTGATACCCTGGGAAATTGCAGACCTTGGAATACCCTGAGGGCCTCCAGTGCAGCAGCAATAAACTCAGAGTGGAGGCTCAAGTGCTCCTCCAAAGTTCAGACAGAACTTTGCTCTGCATCCCTGAATGTTGTGCCTCAGCAACTCCCCTGTGCCTTGCCAGTCCAGGCTGCCCCACAGGGAACTCTGGCATAACACATTAAAAAAAATTAAATCTTCTAATTTTTGTTTTTAAGGTCTATTTTAATCTTCATTCCATGCAAAGGTTGAAACAATTGCTGGTGGTTTGTCCCTTCCCTCAGGTCCCCTGAACTGCTGCACCCCTGGCATGTGTTTCAGTCAGATCTCAGTCTGGGTTTGTTCTTTAGTTCCTAATTTTTTGAATAATGCCATCACATTTTGAGTGCCTGCAGTCTCTTACACATGTGTTAGTCATGGATGGGAAGGGATGGAGTTCTTTTGTGTCTTTTTAAGATGAATGAACTCACTCTGTTTGGTCTTTATGGATGGTGGTGCCAAAGCACAAATATTGAGTTACTCAGCTGAAGTCATCACATTGGGAAGAAGAGAAGGACTAGAACACAGGGCTTTTTCATTTTTATTTATTTTTAGAGCCTTACCCATTGTTTCCTGTAATTTTTTTTTATCTTTTAAGGTAGTAAGTCTTGTACAAAAGCTTTCTTTTCTGCATTTTGATGATTTCCTTTAATAAATACCCTAAGTCATAAATATTCCATTGCTTTATTAAAAAAACCAAACCCCACCCAAATGAAAAAACCCAAACCCTCACAAAACCCTCCCACAAATGCAAGGCAAACCCAAGCAAATCTGTTTTTATTTGAAGGATTAGTTTCTGTTTCCCTGTGGCTGTAGCCCAAAGACATAGATCAGGACAGACGATGTGGTTTTGTGGGGAACAGAAAGAATAAAATTTAGTAATATTTTCTTTGAAATCATATTTTCTGTTTATAAATGTTATAATATCTTAAATACTATTATTTGATTTCCTCTCCCTCTTTTCCAATGGGGATATTTTCCTGCGCAGAAAATTCAGCTGTGTGTAGAAAAACCCTAGATTTGAATTCTTGAAATTTAAAAAGGTCTTGTTTTTCAGAAATCAACCCATTCCAGATCGGTTTTAACCTAGATATTTCAAACGTTATTTGGGTTGAGAGAAACAGTTCTGTGAGTGCTCCCAGCAAATATCTCATCCCTCTGGGCAGATGCCATTAAATAAACATGTGTTCACTACTACATAAGAACATTATTTTTCTAATGTGGCATATGCATGACAAGCACAGAAGGCTCAACTGTCAAACTTGGAAAAATATCTGTATAGCTAATTCTGGGCTTGCTCTGTAACCAGCTTTTGCATATGCTGCAAGTGTTGTTTTTCTGCATAAAATGCTTTACTTTTGCTTTTCAGTATCCAGTATAATCCTGGGAGTAGAATAAGCCATGAAGTAACAGAATGTCACTGAAACCCTGTGAGGGAACTGGTGTGAAGCAGAGTATGTGCTGGTAGAAATTAGACGGTATCAAACCACTGGACACATCAATGTAATTAATGATTAATTCTATGTTATTGGATAATTTTGGAGGGAAGAGCCTTTTCCCAGTATCCAGCCTAAACCTCCCTGAAAGGGCTCTCCTTGAAGAGGGAAGATGAGTGGTTTCAGTGTATCCTGAGAATTGATCAGGATTAATTTAGGGAATTAGCCAGCCCTCAGAAAGATCAACCCACCCTCCTTCTGCTGACAGGTGCCCCTAAATGTGCCCTTTTCTCTGGCCAAGGTTTGTGTGAGCAGTTTGGAAGCCTCTCCTTTGGAAGCTTTCCCTGGAACATTTTTGCAAGCCCGCAGAGGATGTGCACCATGGAATGATTGCCTTTAGACATCCATGGAAACTGAAACAGAATTGTCAACTGGGTTACATTATTAACAGCATCTCCCCTTCCTGGATGCTGCACAACCATGATGTAATTAATTAAATATATCTGGACAGTGGGAATAAAGGATCTGGCAGAGGGGCCTGTCTGAAGAGCAGGAGCAGATGCTGCTGCTGTGTCTGGGGCCTGCAGAGTCACAGGGGTGACGCTGGGATGGGCTCAGGCTTTCCTTGGCTGTGGGCTGCAGTCACTGGGCAGTTCTGTGTAAGGCTCCAGGTGAGATTGTTTTAGCCACAAATTCATCCATGGATTTAACACTTGCCATGTTACAGACCCAAAAGTGATTCAGTGAAACTGAACTGTCTGGAAGTTTTAGGCAGCACAGACAACAAAATAATGTGTGCCACCTGCCAGCCATGTGTGTTGGCGATAAAAAATGACTAATTTCTGACTCTGAAGTTGTACATTTCCCCCAAACTTACTCAAAATGATGGGCAAAAATAAATATAGCTCACTGTACCTCTGCTCAGTTACTTGTTGTGTGTCATATTTATATAATCAGTTGCATATTTTAATAAATTTTGAAAAATGGGGGCTCACTTACATTCCAGACATGGTCAATTACTTTTTTAGGTTTAGAAAAATGGAAATTAAGTAATCACAATGCTGAGAATTGTCTGAGAATGATTGTTGTAGGTTTTTCCAAGTAGTAATCACAGGCCCTGCTTAACCAGCTCCATATGGCCCAAGGCATGTAGACAGCTCTAAGTGGGACAAAGAGTGTTGGAGTGGTAATGAAATATGCAGTAATCATCAGGGCTGTGTGAGCTCTTTACATTATTTCACACTGCTGCTTTGAAACAAAGAACAGGATGTGGCACATTTAATGCTTTCCCCTTGAGAATCCGTTGGAGTAAAGTTCAATTTTTAATTCAAAAGGCAAGGGAAGCTGCTACAGAATTAAAGATGTGGATGCTGCCCAGATGAGCTATAAATAACTTATCTATGAAGAGCAAACCCTCTCGAACAGTCATGAGGAGATAAATGTGCCCTCCGACAGCACACTCACCCTGAGCTCTTCCTCTCACATTTGGGTTGGGCTTTTTCTGCTGATTAATTTCACCGTAAAAATGGCCCCCAGTTAAACTGGGAGATGCTGACAAGAGCTGTACCTTGCAGAGAGACCCACAAGTGCCTTTTGTTTTGCTGTTCCATGAATCTTTTCTGTTTGTTTTGCTGTTCCCAGTTTGTGTGATACCACTTTGTGCTGATGCTGGGTGGGATGTCCCCAGCCTGGGCTGCCTCAGGAGGAGAGGAGCCTCAGGAGAAGAGGGACACCTGTAGTAGAATTTCTTAGAGAGCAGGGGCACGATCTGCTCCTGAATTAGCTTGGTCAACCCAGCCTGACTCAGGTGTGAAGGCCTGCAGCCTGTGGTGTCATCAGAAATCATGTTCAGGTATGCCAAGGGAGAAAGTAGTACACCTGTTTAGTAGTAGGTGCAAACGTTAGTCTGAACACTTTAGCCACCTTAAGTATAGAATAAACAATGTCTAGTTACATTGTTTTATGCTGCACACCAATGAGGGGATGTCTGGAAATGTAAACTATGCTGAACTGTATATAATCTGCCATTTTGACTAAAATAAAGGAGAACGTATCTAGCCACATTGGTGAGAGTACGTTACTCGGCTAGTCTTCCCACAATTTAAGAGTAACATCCCCTTCAGACACCAGCCTTGGTTCCTTTGCCTTCCAGCATTATTTTTTCCATTGACCATCCCTGTCCAGTTCCCTGTTTGGCTCCTGCTGCCCAGTTACTGTATGCAGTGGGTTTGGTAGATTTTAAGGCAGGTCCAAGTGTGGAGATTTCAGTACTTGCTCACCAGCAGCATCATGGAAAGTGGCTCTTGGATACAAACACCAAAGAGCCACAGTTACTACATGGTGGCTCTTCTCTTCTGGCAAAGCTCCCAAAGTCAAAATGTTGTTGTTGTATTGAGATAATATTTCAATTTTGATAGATCTGAAATTGCTTCTGAGCTTCCTCCTTCCCATTCTCTTGCTTGGAATCAGATGTATCCTGGTATCCACTGAGGAGCCAGCCAGGAATAAATTAACATCTTCCAGTGACAAGGTTCTGGTATGTGCTGGTTTGATGTGAATATCTCAGAGTTTGGATAATTTCTTAGCATTAAGAGTGCTTAATACATTAAGTACTGTCTTAAAAATTGTGTTTAAAAGCATCTGTGGTGCTGTCCCTAATGTTTTAAATTTACTTATTATGTTTAAAGGGTGGCGTAGAGTATAAGACTTTCCAGTATATATGTGTGTGTGTACACATATATATATATACACACACAAGAGTCTTACCTTCCTTTGATGCACCAAAATAAGAGTGCATTAAACAGCAGTGGGATGAAGCCAGTTACTTCTACTTCTTTCTTAATTTGGAGTTTGAAAATGAGCCAAATGAGAAGTTAATTTGTTTTTTCCTCTTAGCTAAGCTTGTGTGTATTTGATTGTGTAACTTTCACCAAAATTAGCTTATTTACAAATAAGCATGGGGCTGGAATGCTGCAGGAGAGAGTCCCTGGTACCTGGGCTGCTCAGCTCTAGGAAATGAGCATCTTCATGGTTCGGGGTGGGTGGGACAAGGAGAAGCTGCCTGGTACTGCTGGAATCTGAGCAAGGGACACGATGTAGGAACTTCAAAGTCTTCTGGACTAATTTGTGCCTGATGTTATGTGAAAATGCATTTAAAATATAGAGAGACCAAAAGGAAGTTGAGTAAGGGTGTATTTTAGCTGCAGAATAAATGCAGCATTCTGATAGGGATGTCTTGGCAAGGAAAAGGCATTCAGACCACTTCTGTGGAATGCAGAAGTGACAGCAGTGAGAACAGGGATCTGTTGCTTTATAGATTTGCTGACAATTCTTGGGGAATTTGTTGGGAATGAGGAGAATTTTAGGTGTAAAACACTGCTCATCAAACACATTTTTCCACTGTGGTATGAATCTGTTGCTAAAACATACACCAGTGGAAGTGAAGGACTGGTTAAATAATTTGTCTGTCTCTTACTGGTCTATCTTGGAAAAGATTCTCATGCATGGTGAAATTATTTCTCTTCCCTGAGCATAGGAACTTTAGGCATTTTCTACTAAGGTTCTTGTAGGTTTTCATAACCAGATTGATTTTATTTTGCATAAATGAAAAATATCAATAATTTTCCAGAATTACCCCCATTGATCTGACTTTAATTCCTTTCTGATAGCCCAGGTAAAATCCACCACTGTTACGGCTGAAAGTTAAGCTTTGGAGATAAAGGTTGAATACCAGCAGTAGAGACCTTTATTTTTGTATTTTTAAGTAAAACAGAGGTGGTGTAGTTACTTTAGACATTAAAGCTAGTAATTTTAGTAGAGGGAAGCTGCATGTTGATAATTTTAGTGTCCTAATGCTGCAATGAAATAAAAATAATGCACTGCAGAACATAGATATTAGTTATTAAATGTGAAATCAAGATTTATTTTGTTTCTCATGTGATACTTTCTACAAAATCCTGGGACAATCCTGGGAATTAATTTAGGGGGAGCCCATCTCTGCCGTGATTATGTGGAAAGCTCAGGGAGGTGCAGGACACTGGTGGTGGGGACAGAGCTGGGTTGGGAGGTGCAGCTGGACACAAACTGTGCTCCCAAGGTAAGGGGCACAAGGAGTGACCTAGGGCATGGGTTTTATGTAAGACAGCTTAAGATGGTAGCTCAGAGCAATTACATGCAGAGTTATTAAACTGGGATTATCTCCCTGTTGCTACCCTCTTTAAACAACCCAGACATGTTTTGTGGAAATTTAAATGCATTGTAGCTGGGGTTTTATGCCAGCAGAATAATGTCTGGAGTAATTGTGATGCTTTGTGCTTGAAAGCAAAGGCCTCTTACAGGCTCTGGGGGTATCACATGAACAAGAAGGGAAGCATAAAAGAAAATAAATTGTCAGTAGCATCAGTCATTGATCTGTTGGTTGTATTTGATAACAACTTTTATCAGGATGAAGAATATATAATGGAGTACATTTCCAAGAGGATATCTTTCCAGCTGGTTTATATTCTAATTGGGGGGGGACGACAAGTAAGCAAACGCAGCATTTTAGTAATCTTCAGCTGAAGCTTCATTTGCTGTCAAATTGTGTTTAAATGTTACAAGTGGGTGAAATTCTTTGGCCCAGAGAGACGGAGCTGGGTGGGGCTGCTGGGGTGCCGGGAGATCTCACAGGAGGATTTTTCCCTGTTAATTTGCAGTGAAACCCGAGTGCTGTGATTTGTATTTAGCCATAGTTTGCAGCAGTTAGGAGTTGCTTTTTACATCCCTAGCGTGACAAAGTCAACTAAGTCTGGCTTTGCTGCTTCTGGGGTTAGTGGGTGAGAATTTGGGTTTGGCTGTAGGTGTTCTGAAGTGCAAGATGCATCAGTGATGGAAAATGAGCTTATTTTTGTTCCACGAGGGACAGCTGTGGTTGTTGCAGGCACTCTGTGGGGATGGAGCCATGCGTGTGCTTGGATTTTGACACTAAAATTGTTGACAGAAAGGCAAAATGCCGATGTCCATTGCAGGCTTCAAATGGCAGCTGGCACAGCCTGACAGCAGATCCCTCCCTCCTTGCCCTGCCAGGGAAGGATCCCACAGACTCTGTGTCACACTGGCTCAGGAGCCTGCAAGTGCTGGGCCCTTGCCAGGGTGTCCAGCGGGGCCGTGCCAATGTTCTGGGGAGGCTGTGCCCAGAGGAGGCTGTGCCATGGGGGGGCTGTGCCCAGGAGAGGCTGAGCCCAGGAGAGGCTGAGCCCAGGAGAGGCTGAGCCCAGGAGAGGCTGAGCCCAGGAGAGGCTGAGCCCAGGAGAGGCTGAGCCCAGGAGAGGCTGAGCCCAGGAGAGGCTGAGCCCAGGAGAGGCTGAGCCCAGGAGAGGCTGAGCCCAGGAGAGGCTGAGCCCAGGAGAGGCTGTGCCCAGGGGACCAGGGGACGCTGTGCCCAGGGGACACTGAGCCCAGGGGACGCTGTGCCCAGGAGAGGCTGTGCCCAGGAGAGGCTGAGCCCAGGAGAGGCTGTGCCCAGGAGAGGCTGTGCCCAGAGGACGCTGTGCCCAGAGGACGCTGTGCCCAGCAGAGGCTGTGCCCAGGAGAGGCTGTGCCCAGGGGATGCTGTGCCCAGAGGACGCTGTGCCCAGGGCAGCACAGCAAGCCGGGCCCCGGTGGGTGCAGGGTGAGGCTGGTGTGCAGTGATGGCACTGCCAGGCCACGCTCCGGCCCTGGGCACACCGAGAGTCGGGGCACACGGGGTCACCCCACAGTCCAGAGTTCTCTGGGTATCTCCTTCACCAAGGGCTTTCGTGGACATGCAGAAATGGATGGTTCTTATTTACTGAAATATTAGGGGAAATTTAGTAGGCTAAGCTGTAATCTTCTTATAGATGCATTTTTAAACAGAATTAGGTTTTCTAATAAAATAAAAGCTCAATTTATAATTATTTTTATTTTAGAAATAGCATTTTATGTTCTCCTGTGCAGCGAACCCCTGGGCTACATGCACAGAACCAACCCTCCTGATTTAGAGAGAAGCTGCAGAGTGTTGTGTATCGAGCACTGCTCTTGGATGGATTTGTCTGGATAGCTGTGGGATGCAGCTCAGGAGCACGCTCTGAGTGGGGAATTTGATGAAAGTCTGTCATGTTGCATCCCAGAGGTGCTCCTCCAACACCTGGGCTCCTGTCTGATCCCACTGCCTGGTGTTCCAGCATGCTGCTATGGTGTGTTCAGGCTGCCCTGTAGGGCTCGTTGACTTTCTATTGCACTTTGACCTTGGACTTCCAGTCTGTAGGACTGGAGGAGGCAAATCCTTCAAGGGTAATAAATTCTCAGTATTGCTGCTCACATAACTCACATAGCAGCTATTGCTTAACTGTTCAGAGCAGGGGGCCATGGCAGCATTTCTGTGTTGAGTGGCTCCCCCAGAATAGGGACCCGCTGGGTGTGGGAATTGAATTAAACTGTTCCAATCAAGCAGTATTTCAGAAGCAAGCAATTAATGGGGATCTGCAGCCTTGGTTTCTCTGGAAATTTTATAACAGCCTTCCAGGGCCTAAAGGGGCTCCAGGAGAGCTGGAGGGGGCCTTAGGACAAGGGATGGAGGGACAGGACATAGGGAATGGCTTCCCACTGCCAGAGGGCAGGGATGGATGGGTGACCGGGGGATGTCATTTGGAGGATGTTTTGCCCTTTAAGCTCCTGAATTAAAACCAGGATTTGAAATACAGAGTACAGGTGACCCTGTGTTGCCCAAGTTTTCAGATGGTTCCAAAACATGGAGTCAATGGGAATGGTGCCATCACCAAGAAATGCAGCTGGTGAGAGGGACTGGGCTAAACTGGGAGGGGTACTGTTCACTGGGTGTTTTACTGGCAGCAGGAGCTCTCATAAGCAAGTGAACTAAATAGGTTAAGTCAAGAAGGTTGAACATCTCCCAAACTAGTAAAGCTGCAATTACAGAACACCTTTTTAAAAAAGATGTCAAGAAACTTATTTTTGTTTTCTATTTTTTCAGCTATTCAGTAGCCTTTTAAGTCTTGTGGATATTGGAATGGTGAGCATATCTTTTGATCACTATTCCTTCTCCCCTAAATGGGTGGGGTCTTGGGAACAAAAGGTATTTAATGACTGCCGATGGAGAGTTAAGGGTGAGAGACTTGGAGGAACAGGTTAAGATGGCATGCGGAAATGGAAGCCACAGACAAGACCAGGGAAGGTACTCTTGGGTTGTTGAAGATGAGATCTCTTCTGTTGTCTGAACTGTGGGAGTGTGGGATGCTCCATTTCAATGGAAGGGTGGATCTATCCCATTCCATATACAATTCAAGGGAGTTTGGAAAGGGGAGGAACACCTCACCACCGTAAGTGTATGACGTCCTCACCGTTGAACGGATAGACTTTGAAGTGCCACAAGACCCTAGAAATGAAGGCCAGGTGTGAGGCTTTTTTTCCTGTTAGAGCTGCCAAAGACAAAGCTCAGGAGCTGAGGAGTGCCTGGGTTTCCTGGCACTGTGCTGTGGAGAGGGTCAGACAACATCAGGATTCTCCTTGGCCAAGTGCTGCTCCACATCTGGGTGCCCTTTTGGTGACGGTGGAAGGGAGTGGGGATGTGTTTATCCCTTGGCAGGTCAGCAGCTCCAGGCAGGCAGAGAGGCCATTCATTCCCCACTCGCTGTGTGTCTTTTGACTTAGTTAAATCCACTCTCAGCAAAGCTAAACTGTTTGGGAAAAAGATTAAACCAGACAGTTTGACTAATTGAAAATGAGAGAAATCCTCTGTGGCTGTGAACACTGGGTGTGCTTTGTACTGTATTCTGCTTTTCTTTATGCTAAATCATTCTTTTCTCTGTGTGTATATCTACAGATAAAGTAGATTAACTTGTTGTAATCTTGGCTACTGTTTTAATGAGGCAAAGGAACATTTTGTTACTGTTGATTTCTGGAGTCCTTGGAAAGGAAAAACTTCAGGAATACTCGTTAGTAATAATTTTTAAGGGCAACCCTGATTTTTCAAAAATTAAGTACTTGCTATGGCCCATATGCCATGAATGGAACTGGTCAGTCAAAAAGCAGGAATGAAAGGAAAAGCAGGGGTAAGGCATGTTGGCATTGCTGGAATGGTTGGCCACTGGCTGATAATTTAAAGTAGTGCTAAGAAACTGATGTTTCCAACAGAAAAATATATTTCCAACTGTGGTGGAAAGCTGAATTTCAGAAGTGCTGTTCCATCTGTTGCTGAGGACATCCCACTGTGTAGGTAAGAGTCCAGTAAAAAATTCAACAGGGAATTTGGAATCTTTTAGGAAGCACTTACATAGAGAAACATTCAACAACAGTAAATTAAGATACACATTTATGTACCTCTTTTTCCTTTGTGATTTGTACAACAGTTGCTTATTCTTAAATATGCTTGGTTAGATGAGTTCTTATTCTGCTCCTGCTTCCAAGCCCTTTCATTTTGTTTTTGCAATGAAGATGTAACAATTTATGACATCACATTAAGATCCATGGCAACAGCCTGTAAAGTGAACAACATATTGCATTTGCATTGCAGAACCAGTGGTGAGGGAGATGGCTCCTGCTGAAATATGGATATGGGAAAGAACTCCAGCAGTGAGCACAGGGGATGCCTGGGAAGGGGAATTCTTTTGTAGTGGTCAGATGTGGTCAGCTGGCTCAAATTTTGTAAGAGTGATCTTTAGAAGGAGTCCCAAGTGCAGAGGAATCAGAAGTTGCAACGCTTTTTTTACTGCATAGAAAGTTAGATCACAACTTTCCATTCCTGGGTGTTCCTCTGGGAGCTTGTTCATCCCCAAGGGAATCCTGCTCACTTGGGTTCTTGTTTGCAGTAACTCTTCAGGAGAGATTCTTACAGGAGAGATCTTACAGAGCAGGACTGGCTTTAAATTAGTAATTGCTGTATATATGTTCAGCCTTAATGATCATGAGAAAAGCTGAGACTTGGTAGTCTCAATCTTGCAGTTTAGTTTATTACTGTGTGGAATTCCAAGGACTCCTTTATTTCAGAACAGCTCTCCAGTCCTCAGTAATTTGTTTTTTTCCATTCCCAGTGCCATGTTGTGTCTTCTTCATTATTTTTCCCCTGCAATAACTTCTGTGTATAAGCAGAAGTAAATAAACATATTATTATAAACAAGAATGTGCTGCTGAAGAAATTGTTTTTCTGTCCCCATCTGAAAGAGCATCTGCAGTAGTCCCTGCTTGGAAAGGCAGGGATGGGAAGGGAGAGGGGTTGTTTTCCTGCACTGAGGTTTCAGTGTGTGTTTGGGGCAAGTATCTGTTCAGCCAGCAGAAGTAATGGACATCAGGATTTTCAGGGATCTTCTGGAGCCTTTCCCAAGGTACCACACATTTGACCAGATTATTTTTCAAGGAAGTTTCTCTGCTTTCAAAGCTGTTTCATGTGGAGGGTTTTATTTTAAGAGGAGCACTTACACTGTCCCCACTCCAAACCTGCTCTCTCCTAATACATTTATTATTGCATGTGGTCGATTTTTTTTCCCCCTTGAAGTTTTATTTTTAGCCTGTGTGATCTCAGATCCTTTTCTTAATCGAAACAGCAGCCCCTGAGTGAAGAGCCCAGACCAGCTCCCTCTGCTGGCTTCCTTAAAGGACGAAAATAGATATAAAAACCTGCTTAAAAAACCTGCTTGACATTCTGCTGCCTCCTGCTCATGCCCTTTGCTGGCAGAACTCAACACAAAACTCTTATTTCGCTTTTGCTTCTGTTCAAGTAGCAGCAAACTCCAGTAAACATTTGCTTACAGAAGAGCACAAAGTATTTTGGCATGTTTTGTGGGGAGTGAAGAAGAAACAAAATGACAAAAATACGCTTGTTCTGTCTTTGAAGTCTGTTCTGTGTTTTTATTCTGTGCCTGTGGTTTTGGAAGGCTCCTGGCCTCTCCAAAAAGATGAGGATATGAGGGGAAAGGTTCTCACTGGCACATCTCTAAAAAGATACTTCATTTATGCTGTTTTTCATAACTCAAGATGCATTTTCAGGGTTTTTTTAATTTCAAAAAATTGTTGTATTTCCAAAACTTGAGACTCTTTCATTTTGAAAATATTTTTTAAAGTATTTTATTTACAAGCATCAAGTCTGACCGTAACCATTTTTACGCTGATGTTGGTTATTGCTCAAGCGTCACCCTCTGTTTCTGAAGTATATAAACCTTGTAAGCTAAAATTTATTTTCTAATTGATAAAAATCACGAGCTGAAAGTCGTGTCTGGGAAGACCTACAGGGTCATGTTATGGTTTGGATTGGAAGGGACCTTTGCTTAACTTTGCTACTCAAAAAACCTGCCAGCAGTATTAGATTTGGGGTTGCCTGCTGCTCTTACTTTTGTATTTTTGGGGATTGTTGGTGGGGGTTTGGGTTTTCTGTGTCCTTCAGCTTTTGCTGCTGCAAGTTTTTAAGTACAAATTGAAAAGTCAGTTTTGTCATTTATTCCTGTGTAAAATATAACGAATTCCAGCAGGGAGGTAGGAAAACAAGTAGTAAAATAAGCTTTGAAACATTAGTTTGAAAGTATGTGCAACCTAGAAAAAATATATTTATTCACATCTTTTCTTCTTTTCAAGCAGTAACATGAAGAGGACTTACCTAATATGTTCCATGAAAAATGGAATTAGTGTTGTAGTTCACACATACAACCTTTGGCTGTTTTGTGTGGGGCACATGACATGTATTTAACACCGGAAACAGCTCTAAAAATATTTCCTGTATCCCTTACTTAAATCCAGATCTTGTTTTCTCACAATATAGCATTACAAGTAAATTAAGGAAAATATTTTCTAATGAAAATTGTTATTTTTATAACCATTAGGTTGGGGGAAAAAAAATGAAGAAAACAGGATCCTGGGGGCTGCACGTAGAGATACAATCAAGTGTGAACTGAGGAAAAATTAACACAATTCTTAATTTTTATGCAGAAGGTAAACTCAAATTTTAGCTGATGGAAACCCAAAAGTTGACTTGGTTAAGTCAGCATACAGCTGAGATGGAAATATCACCAGTTCTTGTTCCACAGAGCAGAGCCCAGCTGGGTGGAAGCGGAGCGCTCTGGGAGACCGCGGAGACCGGGCACGTTACACCGGGGATTTCTCCATAAATGTCTCCTTGGATGTGCTGGAGAGCTTGTCTTTCCTCCAGCTGTCACCTTAGCATATCAGTTAAAGGCTGTGGCACGCAGCAAGCAATGAGGAATGCCACCCGAGCTGCCTTCCTGCGGGATGAGGATGGATATTCATTCCCTGGCCGTGGTTGTGCTCTCGGGCCGGGGCCGCGCTGCTGTCCCTGGACGGTGGCGGGAAGCGGCCCCATGGCAGTCACTGCGGCCATGGCAGGGACTCGTCTCCATGTCCCCTTGGGCATGGCAGGGACTCGTCTCCATGTCCCCTTGGGCATGGCAGGGACTCGTGTCCATGTCTCCTTGGGCATGGCAAGGACTCGTCTCCATGTCCCCTTGGCCGGGGGAAGCTCCTGGGATGCCGCCGCAGCTCCCTGTGGACGCGGGGATGGATAAAAAGGCGGGGTGGGATTGGGAATGGGGACGAGGACGAGGAAGGACAGGATTGCAGAGTCTGAGTGGAATCGCCTTGTCTGGAGCCGTGCGGCGTTTCTGAGGCAAAGCCGTGTGGAAGGGCAGGGAGAGCTCAGCCCAGT
>VYXD01016404.1:45272-50272 GCA_013397195.1 Hylia prasina | reverse complement strand
CTGGACAAATCCGCACATTGAGATAGCTGAGCTGTCTGGGACAGCATGGAATTTTTTAGCTGCTTTTCAGAAAGCGTTCTGAGAGCTTCCAGGGGAAGGATTGCAGGAGGTGGCGGAGCGTGAAGGGGTAACCTAGCTATGTCTGGCTTTTTTTTCTTTTTTCTTTTTTTCTTTTTTTTTTTTTTTTTTTTTTTTTTTTTTTTTTTTTTTTTTTTTTTTTTTACAGTGAGGGCAAAGTGCATTTCTTTTTAGGAGGATAAGTTCAGAAATGTTAAAAATTCAGATGTTAAAAATCCAAATCTTAAGTGCCCCAGTGGGCGTAGATCTGATAAAATGGCGGCGCCGCACGATCTGAGGTTGTGCCAACATCCAACCCTGGGACCTCTGTTTTTCACAGTGCCAATTTCTGAGCAGTTTTGAGGTGTCCTTCGTGGTGGGAGTTCACACTCCAGGTTAAGAAACCCATTTGTACCTTTATTCCAGGAAAACAACGTCTGTGCACCTGAGCTCGTGGGGAGGAACAGAGGCACCCAAAGCTTTTGCTGAGGCAGTTTAGGTGGCCTGCAAGTATTTGACCCTCTTTCCCCCTATCCGAGAGACGGGGGAGGCACAGTTTGATTTTTCTGAACAAATTGAGATAGTCTTTCCTAAAGGAAATCTCCATGTCCATACGGAGGGGTGGCTGAGCTTTCAGTCCTGCTGCTCTAAATGCTGCATGTTTGTGTGCAGACAAGGCCCAGGAGAGTTATGGTGGAGCTATTAGGAGGGGAAGTGATTTTTTCTTAGACTGATTAAAATTCTTTGGGCTTTCTGTTTGTTTGTTTTTAAACACCTATTTAGCTTTTAATTAACATTTAAGAGAAGGGAAGCTGGTTAAATATTCAATACCTCCTCCCTTTCAATTAAGGTGGAACACTACACAACGTGTGATGAGGCCTCTGGGAAGTATGGAAAAATGGAGAAGAGCAGGCTCTTGATTATCATTTTCAGGGGGACAGGAAAGGTGAAACCCATCTGATTATTACTGCTGTTGACAATAATAATGTCGAGATTTATTTTTTTTTTTGAACATCAGAAAGCCGTTTAGAAATGCAATTATTCTTTAAAACCGTACATCCTGTCTTTGGCCTGTAAATACCTCTGTTTTTCCACTCCCATTCTTTACTTATTTCAGGTGCAAGCATGGAGGATTTTCTAACAGGCCTTTTTAGTAGCTTGGCAGGGAGGCTGCAGATGCTGGGGGAGGTATTCTTCATGCTACATGCCCTTATCTTCATTTTGATGCAGTTCTCTCTGTCCCAGGGAGTCAGCAGCCTCCAACCATACAGCCCTGGGAGCTCAACCAAGCATGTGAGAAAGAGCTGCATCGTCACCATACTCCAGCCCCTTCCCCTTTCCCTTCCTTCTGGATTGAAAAATCCAGCTGCCTTCTGTCTGTGAGCCTGTTATCCCTCGAAGCTGCACATAAAACACACAGAAAAAAAAGGCGTCTCAATGGGAGAAATGGATTGGGAATGTGCTAGTATTTGTAATTCGACAAATCCGCCCTCCCTAAACTTAAATTCTTCCCTTTTGATTTAGTGTACTCTAATTTAGGCAGCAAAATATTTTGTTTTGCTGGCCATCCAGTTTAAAAAAGAATTATGCTAGCTAAAAAAAAAAAAAACAACAAACCAACAAGCCCATTTTACATTGTGGAAGCTCCTCAAACCACTGCCCAAAAGGTGATATATTTTTAAGCCTGCTATATCTTCTACTGCGGTGAGACAACTTACCTGCAGAAAACACTTTGTTTTCGCCAAATATCCCACAAAAATGATTTATTTTTTTTTTAAATCACCACGTTACATAAACAAGTTTTTAAAATGGAATTGCTGGCGCCAGATAGCAGTTGTGTAAATGTATGTGCCTGAATGAGTGGTTGCTTTTCAGCTTCTTTTTAAGGAATGAAGAGAGAAAAGATGCTGAAATGCAGAGTTATTGGACAGGTTTCATACACTATAACTTCAAGGTTTACTGGATACAGGATTGCATCGATTTTTAAAAACAGAAACAAATGTTTTGCAAAAAGATTTCTGACTTCATCTATTACCAGACTTTCCAATTCCACTGTAAAATTAGCCTATTGTGATGACACAATAATTTTTTAAGTAACTGTTGTATATTTTCTGATGACCTATTCAGTGCTATGGCTTTTTATTTAAAAAAAAAAAAGCAAAACAAAATGAAACATCAAAACCCAAGATATTTTTCCGCGATCCTCTCTTCCAACTACATAAACACACGAGTATATTTATATATATGTCTCTTGTGATTACTTATCAATAGAGTTAATGATGTGTATTTACTGCCTGGACTAAAACAAGAATTAATCCAATTAGTTCAATAATTGGTTATTTACCAAATATTTTTTTAATTCTTGAGAGTCCATTTCTACTTCAGCTGTAAGTAACAGAATATCTCCCTTCAATTTCAGCTAAAGTGGTATTTTATTCTTTTAAAAAGTTGATGTGACCAACCTGAGACAGGAATCCCTCAACTGGCTGACTCCAGAGCTGTATCCTTTAGATGCAAATACCATTAATGTCAATTTTATCTCAGCTGGATATAAATTATATCCAGTTGCAACACACCCATGCCATGGAGCTCTGGAAGATGATAAAGCTGAAGAGCTGATGAAGGCAAAAAGGCATTTTTCCTGTGGATTTTGGAGCAGGGTCCTGCCCAGATGGAGAGCATGGGCTTCCTGTTGAGAGGAGGAGAGATGAGACTGTAGAGAAAGACCTTCCCTTTCCGTGCTCCCAGTTATTCTCTGATAAGGGTATCTTCAAGAGGGGTTAGAGGTAAAGGAGGAATCAGCTCAGCAAGAAGAGTATCAAGGAGACATCAGCTGTAGTCTGCAAGAGGCCATGCTGTAGGCAGACACTTCACTGAACTAGAGAAAATATGAATTCACAAATATTTGTGCTATGCACCCAGAAATTTGTAGATAAAGCTTGATCTTACTCTTTCTTCATATTTTTTCCCCTTTTTTTTTTCCTCTCCAGATTCTCTGAAGCAGATGCGTAGTAAGGACAACACTGACAAAAACCACTATCAGTAAATCAATAACTTTTTTTCTGTCTCTTTTTTAAGGAGAACACACACAAGAAACCAATTCACCTCATTCTCTGAAGAAGGATGTGGAAAATATGGGGAAAGGTAAAATAAATAAGGGCCTCTTACATTATAAAACTGCTCTTTGTTTTAATAGAATATGAGGATAATAGGGGGCACTTTTGTTCTGCACCATATTTTAAGCTTGTCAAGTAACATATGAATAATATATGGACCTTTGGGTGGATATAATTGAGATTAATGCATATATATCAATCAATACATGACACTGTAATATAATACTTTAAAATAATATATTACATTGATTTATATTCATGGCTTTCTGCACAAAATCTATGGTAGGTCTGTGCAACACTTTTTTTTTTTTTTTAATAAGCGCTAAAATTTTTTGTCTTAGAGTAATGAATTGCTCTGCAACTGTTCTTTCAAGAATTATTTATGCAGATTATCAAAACCACTTTTTCTCTTTGTTAGAGGAACTCCAGAAGGTTCTGTTTGAGCAGATCGACCTACGGAGGAGGCTGGAGCAGGAATTCCAGGTGTTGAAAGGAAACGCGTCTTTCCCAGTCTTCAGTAAGACACAAAATCTGTGGCTTTGGTGTTGTGTGTGTATGTGGTTGGTTGTTGCCAGGCTGATAAAATGAGAGAGGTTCTCAGCTGTCTTGCCATGATCTTGGGCTTAGCTCTGCCCAGGCCAGGTTGGGCAGGGCTTGGAGCAAGCTGGAATAGTGGGAGGTGTCCCTGGGGTTGGAATGAGGAGATTTTTAAGGTCCCTTCCAACCCAAACCATCCAGTGATTCTACTCTGACACTTCTGCTGCGGCTTTGCAGCTGCCCAGGCAGGTCTTTTGTAGGGGAAAAAAAGCAAAGCTGGATGTTTGTTTTGGTGTGCATTCTACTGTTTTTGGTAGCATTGAATGCAGTGAGTAGACAGAAACACGTCTGGGCCCTCAAGGGGTATGGTGAGGTTGGTGTCTTGGCCAGCACCTCAGGGGCTTTTGAAGACAAGATACTCGATCCTCCCTTTCAGGAGGTTCCTAATACTCATATTCAGGAGGTTCCAGCTGATGCTGGAGAATTGATCTGGCCTTTTTAAGGAGTAGAAATTCCTGTTTGGGTTTTGACGTGGCCCTTTCACCGCGGCTGCNAGACTGTAGAGAAAGACCTTCCCTTTCCGTGCTCCCAGTTATTCTCTGATAAGGGTATCTTCAAGAGGGGTTAGAGGTAAAGGAGGAATCAGCTCAGCAAGAAGAGTATCAAGGAGACATCAGCTGTAGTCTGCAAGAGGCCATGCTGTAGGCAGACACTTCACTGAACTAGAGAAAATATGAATTCACAAATATTTGTGCTATGCACCCAGAAATTTGTAGATAAAGCTTGATCTTACTCTTTCTTCATATTTTTTCCCCTTTTTTTTTTCCTCTCCAGATTCTCTGAAGCAGATGCGTAGTAAGGACAACACTGACAAAAACCACTATCAGTAAATCAATAACTTTTTTTCTGTCTCTTTTTTAAGGAGAACACACACAAGAAACCAATTCACCTCATTCTCTGAAGAAGGATGTGGAAAATATGGGGAAAGGTAAAATAAATAAGGGCCTCTTACATTATAAAACTGCTCTTTGTTTTAATAGAATATGAGGATAATAGGGGGCACTTTTGTTCTGCACCATATTTTAAGCTTGTCAAGTAACATATGAATAATATATGGACCTTTGGGTGGATATAATTGAGATTAATGCATATATATCAATCAATACATGACACTGTAATATAATACTTTAAAATAATATATTACATTGATTTATATTCATGGCTTTCTGCACAAAATCTATGGTAGGTCTGTGCAACCCTTTTTTTTTTTTTTTAATAAGCGCTAAAATT
>VYXD01016404.1:17151-38388 GCA_013397195.1 Hylia prasina | reverse complement strand
AAAGCCATGTGGATGTGGCACTTGGGAACGTGGGTTAGTGTGGGCTGGGCAGTGCGGGGGAAATGGTTGGATTTGAATATCTTGGAGGGCTTTTCTAACCTAAATGATTCTGTGACTCCTTGATCCCCTGCAACTGTGAGTACCAGAGGCAGGTTTTGCCAGACCCATCGTTTCACTCACCCTGAACTGAGTAATCAGACTTTAAAATAAATTGAACCAGCGTGTTTGCTGTTTCAGAAATGTCTGGANAATTGAAAAATAATAATATTTCGTGGCTTTCTGAAAGCCAGGATTAAGGCTCAGGTCACTGGGAAAACGGCGTGGGTCCTGTTCTCTTACATCTTCGCTGTTGGATGCTGGGCTCTTTGTGGGCAGCCGGGCTCAGTCGGTTGCTGGGGCAGAGGGATGTTGTGCGGCCTTTGGTTTTGACGAGGATCAGAGAATGAGTAAGGCTGCGAGTGGCCGCTGGAGGTCATCTATTCCAGCCTCCCTGCTCGAGTAGAGTCCCCCAGAGCGCGTTGTTCAGAGCAGTTTTCCAGGCAGGTTTTGAACACCTCCAGTGAGGAAGCCTCCACAACCCCTCCATGCAGACCGTTCCCCTAAGGAATTTCTTCCTCATGTCCAGATGGAACTTACTGTGTTTCAGTTTTCAGAGTTTTCAGAGTGTCTGAAGCAGCTACCTGCAAGTTTTGCAACCTGTTTGTGCCAGGCTCTTGGCTGAGTGCTAAGAAACAACCCATTATCATATTTAACAAGAAAATGGATCTTAGACCCCTGAAAGCATTTTTCTCCTCCTGCTCTTGTGAAGTGCTGTGTCCCAAATTGGCTGAGTACAGGACGTGTATGTGGAGATCATATATAAAATAGGGATTTTGCATGTGGATCCTGTTGTGCCAGGGGAGGTTTAAACTGGATATTAGGAAAAATATGTCAGCACTGAGGTCAGCTGTTCAGGGCAGAGGTGGAGGCCCCATCCCTGGAGAGGTTTAAAGGCTGTGTGGATGTGGCACCTGGGGACATGGGTTAGTGGTGAGCTGGGCACTTGTTGGCCTGGGTTAGTGCTGGGGGAATGGTTGGACTCAATGATCTTAGAGATCTTTTTGAACCTAAAAGATTCTGAGATTATGAGGATCACATGGCTTTTGTTACTGAGTTGTAGGGAAAGGGCCAGTGAGGAGGAACTGCTGCCCAGCAGGATGGGGGAATTCTGTCTGACACAACACACATGGTACAGCCTTAGAAGACCTCACCTGCCTTTAGAGTTTTTGGTTTCTGTCAGTGAGACCAGAACTCATCTGCTGGGACAGCCCAGCACCATAAAGCAAGCATCTAGTCACCTCCTGCCTGAGACTCTGCATCTGTCTGGTACATCTTCTGAGCAACTGTGTTAGTGGAACAAATTTTAAAGGCATGAACTTTCTTCCTAGCTGCCTGGTGAGAGGAAATGATCAGAAGCAACATTGCCAGCATGATGACTTTCATCCTCTAATGTTTTCAGGAACATCTCTCAAACGTGGCCACGGGGCAGTAGAACACCAAGCAGGAAATTTAAGCCTCCTGCAAACTGAGAAGCTTTTCTTAATTTTCTCTCAGAGGTGCCTTCCAAGTACTTTGTGGGTTCTCAGGAAGTGTTGACTGCAGTGGTGACCTTTTCCATCAGGGAAAGCTCAGGTGGTGTTCATCACCTGTTGTGGCTTAGATCATTGGGTGATGATCAGTCCCAATAATTTTACATTGAGGTTAAAGGTGACAGGTTTTTGAGGCGTGTTAGAAATGTGAAACCCTCAGGCAGGCCTTTGTCTTTCCAGATTAGGTGAAAAATGATGGTTTGGTTTTGTTTGGCATATTTTAGTTAGGTTATGCTCCCTGAACTGACTTCCTCCTTACCAGCCTCACTTTGGGCATCGTCATAATGTTCAGAGCTCAGAACTGGATCCATCTGGAACTCCTCTGTGTTTTATGGTTTTCTGCTCTCAGTTCTCCTTTAAATCAACTCTGTTCTTTAGAGTCAGGCAATAAAATAAATCAGGAACTATCTCTCTGCAAAACTGATTTCCATCTCTGCACCATGTTTCACCCTGATCCTTAAAGATTGACAAGGAATGTTTAAAAGAAGAAGAAAAAAAAAATCTACCATGTGGCTAATGTTCATGAATCTTCAGGGGCATGAGAGCCTGTTCCTCTGGGTTGCACTGTAATTCAGAAGAGCACAGGTAGTTTTTATTCCTAGTTTACATTGCTTACAGAAAGCTGGTGCTGTTGTACAACTAATGTATTCATTATCCCAGCAAGAAGCACCCACCTTTCTGTGTGCAGAGATCTCAGTCTCTGCGTGCCTGTCTCCCTTCTCAGAAACAGGAAATGGGCAATGGCACTGCTTCACTGCCATTTGTGATTTCTGTGCTCAGCCTGAAGTGGTGGAGCTCAGACCATTGACCTTGGTGAGCATACAAAACAGTTTTTCAGCAGAATGGCCCTCGGATTTCTTGAGTGGCATCTTGTGCTGAAGTGCCTGCTCACAGGCACACAACATAATGATGGGTAAAAGAACATTTCTGGAACGCTGTGTCCTGTGTCCTCAAAAGGCTCATCCCTGATTGTGTACAGGAAAGTGAACTGTTTTCACCAGAATTTTATTTTCTGCTGTTGGGGTTTGGTTTTTTTCTCTCTCTCTTTTTTAGGACAGGTGAACAAAACTTGTATCTTGATAACACATGTGGGTATGCCTTGGGTTGATAGGATGCAGCTGTGCCTCTTTCTCCTCTAAATTAAAATGTTAAAGAAAATTATGCCTTTTAGAAATTTAAGCAGAAAGCTTCTTTTCCTTTAGAATCTGCAGAAACTCTGATCAAAAATGGGATGTACAGGGAACCACAAACCAGCCTCTGCTTCATGAGTGCAAAATATTTTTTCTAGACAACAGAAGGCAGGGTGACATATCATTGTGTACCTCACCAGAGATGGGATGCAGAGGAGAAGCCTCTGAAAGAGGATGGTGTGCTGAAGCTTTTTGGTATCTGAGTGTGTGTAACAGGGATCAGACAGGAACTTCAGAAATTACCCCCTGTCCTATCCATTATCTTTGGTGCTTTGGTTTGAGTCGTGGAGCAGGCTCGGGTCTTGCTGACTGGGTTCCTTCCAGGTGGAATAAATGGGGATGTGCTGCAGGAATGCACACAGGACTGTGCTCCAGTTCCTAATAGGTACCAGGACTAGACTGGAGTCAGGCTGTAGGAAAAGGGACTCAGTGTCCATATTGCATTTTTCTTGGAGTTTCAGATTTGCTCTCATTGTATTTCCTACTACTGTGGACCTGGTCATGAGAAACTGGTTTTTTGCTGCCTAAAATCAAACTGCCAAAAAAACTGGTGTTTTTTTCTGTACAGCCTTTGAAAAGGGCCACCATTTGCATCTCCATGCCCTTTTGAGTACTGATCCTGCCCTCATGGAAGCACAGAGAGGGACTGTTTTGCCATGAAGAGCCCTAAATCCCCCTAAATCCTATCCCACCACAGCACCGGAGTTACTGAATGCTCTGGCAAGGAGAGAAATAGAAGATGACATAGTAGGTGATTTAACTCATGGAGAAAGTGGTAATTTCCCTGTTGAACACCCACCTTTCCCACTGTCATCTATTGCCAGGAGATCAGATAAAACAACACACGTGAGAAAGACGCCGGTGTGCCAAATATAGCGGAGAAGTGGATTAAGAACAGTTAATTTCTGACAGAATGTACCCCGTTGTATTATCTAGGTCAGTACAGCTTGGGAGATGTCCTATATAATTTGTGGCCATGCAAACCCAAGCTGGCCTTCGTGAGTGGGAGAGAGGCAGGAATCAGCTGGTGAGGCACCGCAGGTCCCAGCTGGAATGTGCTGCTTTTTTTTTTTTTGTGCAGTTTGTTTGTGGCTCCCTTTTTCGTCCAAACCATGGCCACAGGTGCTCAGAGAAGCAGCTTCTCTGCACTCCCCCCCTCTCTGCTGCAGCTTGGGAGGGAGTTGTGCAGCCTTGGCAAGCACCATGTCCTGAGGGCAGCTGTGTTTGGGGTTGTGGTGGAGGGGACACCTCTGTTTCCTGGGGGGGATCTGGCCACGAGCTTCCTGATACCATTTATCTTCTGTCACGGGAGGAGATCATATGAGTAGTCAGACAAAACATCTGGAATCTTGATCTTTTCTGCTCATCAGTGGTTCATGCACACAGATTTCCCCTTTTCCAGGGCTGTGTAGGGGGCAAGCAGTGTGTCCCTGTGAAAGGTTTCTGCTTTCATTCAGCCGCAGACCCTGCTCCTTCCTGGTGCTGCTGCTTTCAGTCAGACTGACCTCCTTCCCCAATAAATGAAAGCGTTAGCTCTGGAGCTTCAAAAGCCCCTCTCTTTCCTCTCATCCTGAAAGTAGGCAGGGATGGGTAAGTCTCTCAATGTCTTTGCAGACACGGTGCTTTACCCGAGCCCAGAAGCTGGGCACAATTCACACAAACACCCTGTGTGGGCATAATGTGTTTAGAGTCAAAACAGGGATTTTAGGAATTTGTATCCGTATCCACTTACCCCTTTGCAGGAACATGCGGGGTCAGTGGATACAGATGCAAATCCACTGTGTCTAGGTGTGTGGGGCAGCTTGCTTGAACTCTCTGCATTTGCCCATCTGTTCCTCCTGCTGTTTGTGCAGGTTAAGGCCTTGATCCTGACTTAGCCTGACATAATTGTCAGCTTGCAGTAACATATTTGACATTATTTGTGAGCATATTCTGGAGTGCCTGGCAGCAGAAGCAGGTCAGCTCAGCATGCAGCAGTGCCTAGGAGTGCAGGGACACAGAATTTTTTGATCTCCCACACTGAATTCCTCCAGTAGTCCCTCCAAAAGTCATCAAGCAAAGAATTTGTAGCCACTTGGATTCCCAGCTATGGGGAAATCTCAGAGCAATTTAGTTTTGTTGCATTCTAAAGGCCCAGCACTGAAGAAGAGCAGCCCTGTAATGTATTCCCAGTGGCCAATGGGCACATCATCCCACTTTGTTTCTAAATATAACTGTGTTCCCTAATATGCCCATGTTCTCTGTTTTTCTTTAATTATTTGTTCCACTTCAGTGGCTTCCCTTCAGATTGGTGCAAGTTGGAGATAACTATTATGAACTTACTAATTACAGGGATATAAATACATGAAGTCTCACGCTCCCAACCTGCTGTATTTTGGCTGTGCAGGGATCAGTGTGCATTGCCTGATCTGATCTGTCACAGACAGCTGATTTTTTATGATCTCACAGGTGGCTTTACCCTTTGTCAGCCTCTGATATAAACAAAGCATCAGAATGCGTCTTTTACATTGAATTTTAAGATTCTATCTGTTGTTTTAATTCTGACCATTTTTATTTTATTTTTTTATTTTATTTTATTTTATTTTATTTTATTTTATTTTATTTTATTTTATTTCTGCTTCAACCTCCCTGCTGTTTCATAAAGAGCTGAACCTTCATATTTAAGATGTTGTTTCCTACAATTCCTCCCCATTTTCAGGGAGGAAAACAAAACTTTAATTTACAGGGATTTCCAGCTTGGGTGTATCTTTAGCCAAACCTTGGCATGAGCATTGTCTCTGTTTCTGTGTCATTCCAGATTCCCTATGCAGCAAGCTTGATCAGGAAAGAAAAGCTCGGTGCACACCTCAGCAAAAGCTAAAGGTGAGCTTGAGAAAAAGAGACTTCATTCCACTTGACCTGGCTGCCTGTGTTCCTTTGCAGCCACTGCAAGAATTTAGAGGATCATTTTGTTTTCTGACGTGGCTGGTTCTGGTCCCAAAGCCCTCTCTGTGCAGCTGTTGTGCTGCAGTCTAAAGCTGATAAATTACACGTGGCACGAATTATGAGGCTTCACTGGGGTGGGATTTCGTGTTGGGAGCTGACCCCTGGGTCCTGCAGTGACAGGACAAAGGGCTTCAAGCTGAGAGAGAGTAGCTTTAAATTAAATATTAGGAAGAAATTCTTCTCTGGGAGGGTGGTGAGGCCCTGGCACAGACTGCCCAGAGCAGCTGTGGCTGTCCCATCCCTGGCAGTGTCCAAGGCCAGGCTGGATGGGGCTTGAGCACCCTGGGATAGTGGAAAGTGTCCCTGCCCATGCCAGGGGTAGGATGAGGGGATCTTTTAGAGTCTTTTCAACCCAAACCATTCCATGACTCCAACTGCCTGAGCATGTGCTTTTCCTGACACTGGAAAGTATCATCAAGGTTAGTGTACCTTCAGTGGGAAGAGGGAAATACCTTGGCATTCAGAGTGCAAAAAAATGTTCACACTCCAGGTAGGGAGGATTTTTTCCTGCCCTTAATGGAAGTCCTTTAGCTCCAGGAAAAACCAGTACATCAGCATCTTCTGTGGGTCTCACAGAACCCCACTGACATCTGGTTCTGTAGTTCAGTGTCCTACAGAAGGTAATTATCCTGCTGCTCACGTGCAGGACCCTCCTAAACCAAACACTACATTCTTCAGGACTGTGTACTAGAAGTGTTCATTTAGGAGAAACACCACCTCCATTGTCAGTGGGCTGGGAGATTCCAGTTTGGGGTGCTGAAGTCTTAACATTTAAATTACATTATCTTATGTTTTTTCCTGGTAAAACAAGAACATTAGGGATTGGAAACAGATGCCAAAAGCTGGTAGCCCCACTGCGGTGTTATACCACAAAATCTGGCTTGTGGATTCCCTAAAAAAATCCTGGAGGAGAAGTAGGGGGATTAGGAAAAGAAGAGCTACTCATACACAGACATCTCAGTAATGCAGAGAATAGATGTATTCAAGAGAGTCAGGGACATCTGAGAAGGGCTTGATAGTAGAGATGGTGAAGGTTTGCCTGGTCAGTAGAAGAAGCAGATTCTTAAATATAACAGCATTAGGAGTAAGAACAGAGTAACCAGATCACCACTGTCTGTGGCCCCGAGCTCTGCCCGCTGGGAGAAGAGCTAAAGCACCGAGCTGGTCTCTTTTGCCCTCTTGTGCGCGCTTTCTTACTGACTTGCCGGCGCTTTCCCGTCGAGTCTACAGCAACCCGAGCGCCGGCTTGAAACAAATTCTGCGGCGTTAATGCCCTGAATAAAACAGCGCGCCTCCCCAGGCCAGGAGCCGCGCTCGGTGCGCGATGAGAGCCCGCCTGGGGATGGCAGCGTCGGAGGAGAGGAGCAGCTCGCTGCCATCGCCGGGCTCCCATCCGCTCCCAGCCCCTGCGAGGACGGCGCTGGCACTCCAGCAGCGAGCATTCCATGCCTCTTTGCCGGGAGGGTGAAGAAGGATGGATGCGGTCCTGCCGCTGCCTTTGTTTCCAGCGGCGCGCCGTCCCCGCAAGACAGCGCGGATTCCTCCGAGCAGCAGCGGCGCTTTTGAAAGATTAATTGTTACTCAGCTGCTTAAGCCCGACCTGCCAGGCGGAGAACCGCGTTCAGAAGCAGTTTCGTGCCCTGGATGTGACAAGAAGGAAAAGCGTCCTCGGGAGGAAACGCGTTTGCACATCCCTGCCCAGGCAGTGCTCCCGGGGGCTGGAGACCCTCTGTTGTGCACAGCAACCCCTCAGTTCCTGCCCTGAGCCCCTCAGGGCCCTGTGCTCCTTCCCACAGCAGTTCTGGCCATGTTTAATGGCACTGCAGTCAGTCGAAGTCTGCACTTCTTCTTTATTTCAAACATTTCCACGTGGCCCCAGGGATACTGCTATCAAAGTCTCAGGGGATGCTGCTAGAGCAGGTGACTGAGGTGTGTCCCTTTCTCAAGGGTTGTAAATAAATGTCATAGTTCTGTGACTCTCTCAAACTTTGGCTTAATGTTGATAACACTTTCTCTCTCTTTCTTTTTCTCCTTTTCTCTCTCTCTCTCTTTTTTTTTTCTTTTCCCTTTCATTCCCAGAAGCACAGGAGCTTTTGCAGCTGTTACCTTATAAGTTATAACCCAGTCAGAAACCTGACTTGTATATAGACTGTGAAATGGAAGTGTTTGGGGATCTAAATAAAAAAAAAAATCAGGTTCCTCTGAACCTAAGGACAAGTGACCTCATAGTATCATGGACAACCATGTCAAATAGAATGTAGCAGCCATTTATTAGTAAACACAAAACAACAAAAAAAATGCCTGTCCTTGATATTTTTTCTTTTTTTTTTGGTGGTACCAAAGTTTAAGTCTTTGTGTTTTTAGAAGGACTATTGAGCTTGATAGAAAAAAAAAAAATGCTTTTGAATCGTGCAGATAAGCTGTGAAAGGAACTGCTGGTCCTTTCAATGCCACAGACACTGACAACATCTGCCAGTTCACCTTTTGCTTTGGAATAGTGGTTGTTTTATGGAAGGAAATGAACGTCTCACCAGATGGGCCAGAACCACGTTTGGATGGACGGGTGGACGGATGGATGGACGGATAGAGCAGCGTTAGCCATACACAGTGCTTTTTAAAAGCAGTCTGGAGATTCTCACACCCCTCTCCCTCGTCCCTTTCCCCCTCTGGTATTTTGCCTGCTGTATGAATTACGATTGTACTCCTCTGGAAATATTTTACAATTTAATATTGAGTGTAATTAAGAATATAATCACTGTTATCAAAAAAGGTATTTAACTCTGTTGTAGTTTCTTTATCATTCATGTGGATAAAAAGTCTATAATAAAAAAAAAGGAGAAAAGTATGAGATAATAGTTGAGCTTCCCTGTAATTTAATGCCACGCTTAGTCCACTGAAGAAAACAGCTGGGAAACTTATCCCCAAGAATACCTTGTTAGAACTATTTTAGTTCACAAATAATATGCTGAAGAGTTTCATGGCAGAAATTTCTGCCTCTGGCTATTTTGAAAACGGTCAGAAGGAGTACATGTAGTGCAAGTTCAGGACCTGCCTTGTGGATCCACAGAAATAACAGCAGTCAGCTGATTTTGAAGACTGCAGCTGTGTGCCCCCAGGTCTTTCCTGGGTGACCTGCAGCACCCTCATTGCCAGGGCTTTCCTGAGTGAATCCATCTCCTTGCTAAAGGTCTTGGTCCCAAACACAAGGGGTCTTCCACACCAGGGCAGCACCACCAGCATCCAAAAGTGGTTTTAGCCGTGCCCATTGCTCTCTCAATATTCCCCCCCATTCCTAGAGAATTCCTGTGAGATTAAATCAGCTGGCTTTACAGTTCCTTGGTGCAGCTGGCAGAGCTGGCAGGCAGGGGAGGAAGGGCACAGCCTGTTTTCATGCCCTACCCTGCACAGTTTTCTCTGGTGTTAGGTGAGCTGACAAGGTTCACGGAACCAGCAGAATTATGGCTTTTGTGGCATGGGAAAAAAAAAAGCAGCAAAACCACCAGAAAAGCAGGGCCAGGTCAGACCAAAATTTCACCTGTACCAGTAGCTTGTTCCCAGTAACAGAAGATATCAGATACTTTGTGAAAGCACAGCAGCAATTAGAGACATGTTCCCAGAATATTGTTTTAGCTACTAGTGATTTACTGCTTATGGGTTTTCTGACCTAGACATGATGTCTTGTTTTTAATGACCCTCAATGGATTTTTTCCTTCCATGAACACAAGCAGTGACTTTTTAAGACCTAGGCACACTTTTAGCAGATTACAGCATCTTATGGCAATCAACTCCACAGCTTAAATACAGCTTGTGGGGGGAAAAAAGCAGAAAACCAGCTTCTGATGATTGGAGCTGCCAAGTTCAGCTTCATTTCATGCCCTGGGCTTCTTGTACTGGATGAGACAAGTTGCCTGTTGACTACTGGCCATCCCTGTCCACTTTCTCCACGTCTGACATGATTTCATAGGCATCTATCAAGCCTCTTTGCCTGTCATTTTTCCAGATTAAGTCGTAGCCACCCCTCCAACATGAGCAGCCCCGTAGCTCTGTAGTCTTCATGTACCTTTTTCCAGTCAGGTGTATCCTTTATGAGATGCAGAGCTGGCTGCACAGAATACTCAGGATACAGGATACTCTATTGCACAGAGTGACACTGCACTGCTCTCTGTGATGAATGAACCCGGTGGTAACATCTCTTACCACTATAGATCAAAAATTTTGCCCAGACATAAACTAATCCTGTTGCTCAATAAGAAATTACCGCCCTAATGGCTTCTGAGTGCCAGAGCTCCTGGATGTGGTCAGGCGTGCAGAGCAACCCTCGTTGTCCCTCACCACCTGAGAACCAGCCCGTTCAGGCCCAGGAGCAGGCACAAAGCACCTAAAGCAGATTTATTTGTTTTCTGCTCCCAGCTCAGCAGTGTTCAGACCGCCGTGTTCCCCAGGGACTTTCCAGAGCACAGCCGTGTGCGCTGCTGGGGTTGTGGAACCGTGCATTAAATGCACAGCTCACACGAATGACAGATTGAATAAGCAGCAAATGTGCTTCAGATTGAACACTCAAACTCGAAATGTCCAATTTCCACTTGGTTATTTGTGCCCACTCAGGAAATGGAAGCACCATTTGGCTGGTTTGTAGCTGATTCACAGACCACAATGGCAAAGGCTGTGATGGAACATATATCTCAGAACTAAGCATGAATGAGGTGTTTTGAATTAAAAAATAATTCCTCATGCTGAAAAAGGTCAAGAACCTGCTTCTAGAAAACAAACGAAGAGAGGCCTCCCCCTAAACAAATCACTTGGATAAATATCCAGGAAAGCTTCTTATCACCGGTCGCTTTTTGTTTGCTTTCCTCTTGTACCAAAGCTTGTACACATTAAAGTGAAAAGGATCCCATTAAACACTGTTGTGTTTCACCAACTCAACCTTTCCACCAGCTGGCATCACAAGTGAAAGTTTAAAAAAAAAAGGGATACTGGAAGATTTTCCCAGCAGCTGGCATGGTTGTATCTGCAGCACACCTACCCTGTGTCTGCACAAATTGGCTTGAGCTCATTGCAGCGGCCTTGGCAGGGTTGTGTCTGAGCCCACTGGGGAGCACTTCAGCGTGGCTGGGGAGTCACCCCAGACCCACAGCCTCTCCTGAGGGCAGTTTGGATGTGGCCACCCTGAGCTGGAAGGTGACAGTGCCGTGGTGTGCCTGCAGCTCCCCAGTGCCACGTGGGAATGGTCCCAGGCATGGTTAATTTGCTCGCGCAGAACAGCACTGCTGTTCTGACATGAAATTGTGCCAGACATGGAGAAAGGAGACAGGGATGGCCAGTAGGCAACAGGCTGCCCTTAGCACAAAATGAATGACATGTTGGTGTGGAAAATAAACCCTCAGCTTTTCTAACATATGACGTGCAGCTTGTCAACACCTTGAAGAAACCTGCGCAAGTGACCAGTGTTGCCTCTGCAGATGTTATCACAAGGGAGGCAAAGGGCAACAGCTGTCTCACAGGCCTCAGTTTTAGCCTTCTGGACACCAAAATCCCCTGAGAATGGCAAAACCCACAGCGCAGGCTACACAGTGAGGTGTGATTTGAATTCCCAAGTGGACTGGCAGTGTAACTTTTTACCCCACAGAGCTGTGTTTCCATGAACTGCCCACGACACCTCCCAGGTGGGCTCTGGGTGGTGTGGTGGTGCTTCTCCAGGTCCTAGGGCTTGCATTGTTTGCTTCTGACTTACTTTAGCACAGCTATTTATGTTGGTGAAGAAGTGCACCAAGAAAAAGCATGAACATATGTGCTTTCCCTTTTTCCAGGAAATGGGAACATTCTGGTCCTCCTTTCAGGACCAGAATTCTATGTGCCTTCAAGCCATCTCCCTCAAAGACCCTTTCTACCTTTTGTTGACCTTGCTATAAAATGGAAAGTGCCACCCACACAATTCTGGAATAGTTTGGGTTGGAAGGGATCTTAAAGCTCTTCCAGTTCCACCCCCTGACACAAGCAAGGACATTTTCCACTAGTTCAGGTTGCTCCAAGCCACATCCAATCTGGCCTTGTGAGTCATGAACAATTTATTTGAAGCAGACAGCATATCTGAGATTTACTGCTTTTGAGATTGATCACATAGATGAATAAATACCTTGGAATAAATACCTTGATGATTATGAAAAAGGGATCTCTGCCAGAATAGGTTTCTTCAAGGTGTTACAGTAAAGATCAAGAAGCTTTGTTTTTGCTGGGTATGGCAAGCAGGATAAGGCTCTGCTTATTAACAGAAAAAAAAAAAAATTTAAAAAATCACTACACCTTTTTTTGCTATTATTGATCAAGCAAATTCCTGTGCCTTTTAGAGCTCAGATTTCCTTAGGGTTATTTTTTCTATTCCATATTTTTTATGTAGTGTAAAACATTGAGGCAGCTGTGCCAAAGGTTTGGTATAAATTTTGCAGTGTACAAAAAATAGCTCCTCCTCAGAACACTTGTGTTTTTCAGACTGTATCATTGAGGAATTAACAAAAACAAAGTGAAGTGTTTTCTCTGATCCTCTTTGATAAAAACTGTCACCCTGGTGGCTTTTAAAGCAGAATCTGTCAGCTACAAAAAGCTGTTGGGAGAGCTCCTGTAGGACATCCCACTATTTTCCTGTCATCTCCTGTAGCTTTTCTTTCCTCCAGGAGGTTTGTCCATGGAGTTTATGCTCAGATGAGCATGGCAGGGGGTTGGAACAGGATGGTCTTTAAGGTCCCTTCCAACCCATATGATTCTGTGATTCTATAAAGTCTAAATGTATTATGACAGTGTTTCTCCCAGCTGCCTTGGATTATTCAGTACAATCTTGAGAGGGCTTTTTTNNTTTTTTTCATTATAGTGATCTTATGCTTGATACATACCCTCATATATGAAACTTTTGATCTGCAAAGTGCTAACCAAGTATTCACTAATAAGCCCCAGAGCAGGTAAAAAACCTACAGTGGTGCTGACAAGCTCACATGCTTGCTGCCTGTGGTGTGTGCCTCTGTGGCCTTATGCACATTTGGCTGCCTGCCCTGGTCTCACTGGGACTGTTGTTATCTGTGCTGGCAGTTTTCAGTGCTGGAACTGCACCCAAGCCAGGTGAGATAACGTGTTTCTGCAGGAAAGAGCTGCCTCCTTGTCCTCCACCACAGTTCCCTCCCCACAATGTGATCTCAAGCTTCTCCACAAAGCTGAGTTTGGGGTAAGGTGACACCACGATTAAAAAAAAAACAACAACAACAAAAGAAGAATGTTTATCCACGTGTTAAGTTTTTTAAAAATTACTATTCACCTTCAGGAATATTGAGAGCATCCATTGCTTTTTTTCCCTCACTGTCTCTGAAAGTTCAAGGGCATGCACAAGATGTGTAGATCCACCATGTAGATGGTCAGTGGCTTTCACGAGTGAGGTCTGCTCTGTATTTAACAGCTTGTTCTTTAGAAACATTGTCTAGATAGCAAAGAAATCAGCACGGATTCCCATTAACTTCAGTGACCTTTGGATCAGACTCAAAAATCACAAATGGGTTCCACAAAGCAATCTCAGCTTTGATTTGAGCTTTCCCTTTGTTTGATAAAGAAGGAAGGTGCTGGCACCTGCCTGAACACAAAGTCCTCCATGCTCAGGAACTCTTTTGTGGCATGTACAACACAAGAACTAATCTAACAGTGGTCTTGTTCAAACACAAATCCAGCGATTCCCTGCAGGAGGAAGAGAAGGTTCATACAGGCCAAGTGTCCTCCTCTATGGTTGACACAAAATGAATAGTGGATGTGTGGCTTAAACAGAAAAAATACCTGCATACATCTGCAGGCCTGATCTTTGCTGTTCATCTCTCTGTAAAATCTATCTAATGTAGTTAATTCACTGTTTTCTTGAGCCACAGAGGAAAATTCACTGTTGTGGCCATTCTCCAGACTGTGGGTGCCTGAAACCCTTCCAAACAATCTCCAGGGGACTCAGAGAGGTGCTTGGGTCCTGTTTGTTACTGTGACGTAAGAGGAGCTGGGATTGTTGTGCACCTATTTGTCTAGGCACAGCAGAAAAAAAAAACCCTGTCAATCTCTATTGTTTGAAATACCTGCCAATCTGGATGTTATTAATGTTTTCTTTGTGCCTGCATTAACGGAGAAAGGGTCTCCACCCTGGAGCACCACTCCTTCTCTGACCACAGAGCACAGGCAGCTGCAGCCTTTCCTGAGATAACTCTGTGCAGCTGCCAGCTCAGCCCCAGCCTGGCAGAGGCAACGAGGGCTTCTGAAGAGCAGGACGAGGTGCAGAGCTGTGCAGAAGTGACCTCCCTGACAAAGGCCTGGGAAGGGGTAGGTGCTTTGGAGATAAAGTCATGTTGCCCTCCTGCCGGTGGTGCAGTGAAGCCAGGCCGCAAGAAACGCCAAAACGAAGCACTTTTGAGGCCCTGAACTGGCCCTCTCCATCTGACAGCTCAAAACCAGCTCCTTGAACTCCTGCCTGGTTCCTCTCAGTGCAGAGAGCCAGGTCAGGCCGTGCAACACCCTGACAGCAAGGACAGGGCTCAGACTTGTCACAGCTGGTGGGCTCCCCTGGGTGCCTGGAGAGCACCCAGACCTGCCCTCTCCACCCAGGCTTCTGGAGAAGACCCAAAGGCACCCCTCCTGGGACACAGCACGTTTCTGCTGCAAGTCCTGGGCACCAGCTACAGAGGGAGTTTTGCTGGAGGAGTTCATGCACATCAGAGGGGGTCCTGTGTCCTGTGGGAGCCCTGTCAGGCTCCTGGGTGGAGTCCAGCTGTGCCTCCTGCTCTACAAGAAAGAATGTGGAAATTATTGCTTATCCAAAGGATGGTGAGTAAAGCTTCTGTTTGATCCACCTCCACACTTTATTGATTGTCTGCACCTGGAAGAGATTACGCTGCCCTATAAAAACCATGGGGAGAAGGAAGCAATCAACAGAGGCAAATGAAGTGAGCAATTAGTCTGAAACCCTTCAGACCAGCTCTGCTTTCAGGCAAGGTTTGAGCAGTGTGATGCTGACACAAGGATCTTCAGCAGTCACAAGGTAATCCACAAATTTGTAATCTAATTCTTCTTTATATTTTAATTTCCATGGTGTATATTCTTGACTTCTTTTTAAGCACAAGGGTTGACACTGAGTTTTCCTTAGGACATCTCACAGATGGGACAAAAAGATTTGGTGTCTCAGGGGGTTGGAGGACTCTCCAGTAAGCAAATTAATTTTCCATTCTCAGTAACACTCAGCCCAGCTCTCCTTGGAGAGAGGGAGAGTTTCTCCAGGGTAAGTTTCACATGACATCCTGGAGTAGATTCTGGGCTGACATTTCATTTTATTCACATGCAGTGATGGACAAGAGGCAAAGCCTGTACAGTTCACATAGCTACCACTTCTGGAGGCAGTAAAAGAAAAGGCTCTGTGTCCTGGGGCAAATTGGCCAGGATTAGATAAAAGTATCTGCTAGATATGTCAGGGCATGTTAACAGTCAGTGTTGTTGGGTTGTTGGTCCGTCCCAAAATTCCATCCCTGGCAGTGTCCAAGGCCAGGCTGGACGGGGCTTGGAATAACCTGGGATAGTGGAAGGTGTCCCTGCCCATGGCAGGGTGTTGCACTGGGTGAGCTTTAAGGTCACTTCCAGCCCAAACCATTCTGGGATTCTATAAAGATTAGATGCCATGGATAAACATGAAGTCAAACCCAAGACATGGAAGCTCATGGCTTTAACAAAAGCATTCAGGGTTTTTTGTGTTGGATTGACTTCTATCTTTTTGGATCTGTCCCTCAACACATCTTGCCTTAATTTCCAGTTAGAGATAATTCACAGTAGAGATAGTGAAATACTCAGGTGTCATAAAGGAATCTGACCTAAATGTGCTGGTTTTGAACATTAAGCTGGGATCTGATTGTCTCTTTGCTTAATTTTTCAGGATGGCCCGTGCTGGGGGTGAAGATTTGTACAGCTCTGTGGTTTTCCAGGAAGAAGGTCTTTTGCCCTCCTGTTTGTTTCCATCAGCATTTTAAATCAGTTTTGCAGTGTTCATCTGTGTGGTGACACTGCTGAGCATGTTACCAAGTCTGTCACGTTGTTGACACAGGGTGTTGAGTGGGCTCAAAAGGAGTGGATGAATCAGACAGGGCAGACATGCTTCTGTTGGTGTTTAGGGTAGAAAGAGCAGTGGAACTAAAAGGAGGGGTCACAGCAGAGAAGAGTGGGAGCTTTGGAGGCAGGGATGTAAGCCAGTCTTCATTCCTTTAAATTTGGAGTTATATACAAGAGTGAAAAAGGATGGAAACAGATTAAAAAGGGTGGAAGTGATGGAAAGTGCTGGCTAGACAGGCAGTAAGATTCAGGACCCTGCTTTACTATAAACAGGTGGATAATATGTGAAATGACTTTGTGGTCTAACAGTGCAGGGCAGACTTTCCCACCCCGGGATCCACAGGGCTGCATTTCAGTCTCAGTCCTGAAAAGCAGTTTTACTTTTTCCTTTGCTAGATAAAAACACACAAGTTATTTAACTGAGCCGTGAGATTTTTGAGGAAAAATTAATTCCAGGAACACCCTTCTAACACAGAGCTGATCACCCCCTTCACTCACGGTTTGAGCAGAAGGACTGTCGCTATTTTTAGTCCCTAGCAACCTGCAATTTCACAAAAGGCTGTGTTTCCTGAAGCTGTTTGCTGGCAAAACTCACCTGTGATTTCTCTCCAAGGTTCACCACCCTCCACCTATGCCATTGTCATGGTGTCCCTCAGTGGAAGCCTCCTGCTGCTGGTTGCCATCAGCGTGGCAATCAGTGTTTTCCGGAGGTGAGTGTCAGGGCAGAAGAGAGAAAACAGGGTTGCCATGGGAATGTGTGCAGGGATGAATTCCTGCTCGAGCCAAGAGTGATCAGGCAGCCCACTGGAACAGCCTGCCATGCCCCAGTGGGGCTTCTTGGGGTCTTCCTGGGCTTATCCATCAGCCTAGAGCTGGACGGGATAACAGTGGCTGGAGAACTGGAGAATCACTAGGGTGGGTGCTTGGGTAATAGCAATTTAGGGCAATTACATTTGCATTTGTCTTACATCTGGTCCAAATTCTTCTCCCCACCTCCAGATTTTTTAAATATATCTATCTATACCTATATCTATCCTATATCTATACCTATACATCTATCTGTATCTATAGATATATAGAGATATTGATGTATATACCTATATAGATATATAGATACATATTTAAATTTTATAGAGGAAAATTAAGACACCCAAGCCCCTGATTCCTCAATAATGCCAATATTTTCGTTGTTTTCAATGACCTGAAGCCACAAAAAGAGGGACTTTCCCTGTGGAATTCTATTTCTATAAAGAGAGGCTAAATTATATGTTTTGTGGAGTCTCTTCAAGCAAAAAAATTGTTCAGTTTTAGTTCGAATGCATCTAGCCAAATGAAGCAGGGTGATGTTTTTTAAAAGGCAGAATATTAAGGGAAAAAGGAATAGGTCACCTCCATAATTAATTAAATCAGCTCTATCCCAGCTATCAGTTCCATACTGCCATAAATTACATTCTGTTTTTAATTGACTTGGCTTCAAGATACCAACAGCCCCTCATGCTGATCAGACACCCAGTTATTTGTTTTTCTCCATTTCTGTTGTCCCAGGTGTTGCACATCAAATTATTCCTCCAAAGACCTCAGAACACCTGTAGTGGTGGAAAAAGTCACAGGGGCAAACTGCAGCTCTGACGTGATTTCGACGGTGGATTTGGCTGGCCCGATGTGCATAAATTACATTTCTTACAAGCAAAATGTGTGCCCAGCCAGAGTTTGCCATCTCTGAAGATGAGGTTTCCATTTCTGATGCTTTTCCTTTGGCAACACCCCGCAGTTCAGCAGCAGAGCAATGACAGCCCACAGCTTCTCCCATTTGCAGCTTTCTTCTGGAGAGAAAAGGGGATAAAGGACTAAGGGGATCTACTACTGATTGGATGGACTGACATGTTGGACTTCATTTTCTCCACCAAAGGACTGGACTATGAACTCATACCACAAAAGTATTAGAAAATGCAGGAAAATGGAGTTTTTAAATGGAAGTGGGGAAAAAAGGCATAGATGCACGTACCTGTTCTCTGTGACGTGTTGTGTTAAATTTTGCTGCAGAGATTTACGTCTGTTTCATATTGCCTCTTTTCTGCAGGGTGAGTCATGGGAAAAAAATACAGGAGGGGGAATTCTGGTTATTTTTACAAAGATTTCCCAATCCCTCTGACTCACTGAGAGCCCCAGACCTTATGCTGAGACCTAACCTTCTGCACATGGTTTCCTATTATCTTCATGACTCCAACTTGCTAATGCTAACATTATTGGACAGGCTGCAGCCTCCAGAACCACCAGGCCTGCTGTTTGGTTTTTCCCCATCCACTTTTACAGCCTGCAGAAAGAGACCACCTATTAATCTTTAAACTGAGTGCTGTGACCTTCTGGGCACTGATGACTTCTGGCATGACACCAGCTCACCTGGCTATCCTTGTCCAGGTGGTGGTTCCAAGGATCAGGCTGGGCTGGCACCTGGCTCCAAGAGGGATCAGTGTGATCCCTGGATCTGGCCAGCCTGTTCCAGCTTCATGCCTTTTGCTCACTGCTGCTGGGAACCCCTAGGCTGCAGCCTGTGAGTTCCCTCCTTCTCCAGGCTTAGATGGGGCCACTGTCCCCTGGGGAAGCTGCTGATGGAAGCCCTGGCCCCACTGGGACACACTGGGACACCAAAACACTCCTGATGTTTTTCACCTCCTCTGTATGACACCTGTCAAAAGAGAGACTTGGGGCAGGCACAGGAAGGTGAGGCCTCCCTGCACAGATCCAAATCTCATAGCCCTGAGGGAAAATCTGTGCCACAAAAGCAATTGGATTTAATTACCACTGCAGCTCCTTGTGTTTGTCCCCAAAAGCGCTCTTTGAGTGACTTTTCTGTTAGCAGAGAGGGAAGCCAGACCTGATTCCAAAGCTCTGGGCACATGTCAGCCCTCCCTGGTCCTTTGATGTTAGCTGTATTCCCCCTCAGAATATTTCTACTGGCACCATTTTCCCTGGTCCGACAGAAACGTATTTGTGCAAGTCCGTGGTGGCAAACACCAACTCTGTGCCTATAGGAGTTTGTGTCCCTTGGGTCTCATCTTCCCAGACCTGTATGCAGTCAGCTGCTCCTGCCTGTCCTCTGTTGTAGCACCAGCCTGACACCCTTTTCTTTGCACTCCTTAATACCCCTGCCTTTTCTTCATGCTGCTCACTGCACAGAGACTAAATCCCCCACCTTTCAAAATTCATGGAGCTGTTTCCCCATCCTCTAAATCCCTCCCTAAGACTCTCTGCTGCCTCCATGCCTGAAAATCCTGCCCGTCTGTCAGCAGTGAGGCAGGGCTAAGCAGAGACGTGTAATTCCCTGAAAAAAATCCATTTGTTTCCCTGCTGCCCCGCTCCCCACGTTGGCCTTCTTTTGATATCCACTGTCCTCTGGCTGAGACATGGGTTGGAAAATCCCTATGCCTGCCTCTGAAAAATATCTGCATGGCACTGAGCATGACAGGATTTGGTTCTGGACTGGTGTATTCCAGTGCAAACGCAACACAAACAGTGCCAATAATAATGGAAGAACGTCATGTCACAGAGATGATCTTTAAGCTCCCTTCCAGCTCAAACCATTCCCTCAATCTATGACAATTTTGTACTCTTGTTAGTGGCAAGATGAGCAACAGCATGTCTGTGTCTGTGTCTGTTTCTGTGAGAGAGAGAGAACCAGGCAACAAATGACATTTAAAGGCTGTTATGGTAACAGAGTCAAGTAACTTAGGAGAACAGCACAGATAAATTTAGGTGTAAATTCAAAATTGTGTATGGTTTTTCATTTTGTTCCTCAACCCCCAGGCAGTCCTTTTGTGTACGAAGCCCTATTAATGTCCTCTCAGATCTCAGGAAGGCTGTCAGGCTGTGTTTTTGGAGGGATGGCTGTTCACTTCTCAAATAAGCAAGGGCAGAGGTGACCCATGAGTCATGGATAAAGCAAGGATTTTTCTGTACGCAGCTGCTGACAGGTAAAGACCAGACGCACGTTCTCCCAAATGTACAAAGTCTTATTGCATTCCCAGCTTTCGTGGTTTAAATTAAAAAAAAACCATCTGGACATTAAACCAGTCACTCAATTTGTGCTTACCAGGGACGTGTTACATCAGCCGGATGCACCATTAACTTTAGAGCTCTTCAACAGTGCTATAGGTGTGATGAGTAAGGGATGACAAAGGCTTTAATCTGTGAAATTTAGCTATTGGATTTATTTATAGCACCTGGCTGAGACACAGAACCTAATTTTTTTCACATACACAAAGTTTTTCAGTTAATGAAGTTACCTGTGGTAGGAGTCGGTAAAAAAGCTGCTCCCAGCAAAATGCATTTCTTCACTTCCAGCTTGAGATCATTGGGACCAATTTCCAGACTTTTCTGTGTCTCTGAAATTTTCTCACTGATGTGTATATCTGGGTATGTACAGTGTCTAAGGAAAGAAATGGTTAAAGCTAGTTCAGAAAATAAAGATAGTGGTGGCAAGTGAGGTGAAGGGTATAGAGGCTGAAGTCATAACAGTCTTCCTTTGTCCTGGTATTTTCTCATCAGGATTAAACTGAGTTAACCCCAAAATCTCAAATGCAACAGGCTTGTTTCTCTTTAAATGTAAGGGACAATGAGACCCAGGGAGATGTGCCCTGAACATATTGAACGAGAAACTGAGAGTGAAAAACAGCAGTGCCTTCACAATACTTCACCAGCCTGAAGTTTAATCCTTTGACATCTGTAAGGTGGTTTAAAAACTCTCCTTTATGGTGATAGACTGCACCCTACAGATGACACCACAGGAATTTACTGTACTGAAACATAACACCTTAATGAAGAAGAAAAAAAATAAATAAAAAAAAAAGCCCCTTTCCTTCTAATGCAAGCAACTTTATCTGGTTTTCCCTTCAACCACGTAACGTGATTCAGAGATAAGACTCCTGTGGTTGCTAAGTTGCCATGATGGATTTCACTAAGGGGAAAATCATGTCAAGTTTATGTCAGCTTGATGGCAGTTGCTCTTTGGAAATACATCTTAATTATGGGTAAAAATACTAGGCCATAACTTGTATACTTATTTCAAAAACCTTGGGGTTTTTTTCAGGGCCATAACTCTAAGCATTATCTCTTCACTGAGGTTAGCATTTATTTATTTATAGGCTGGATTCTGTAAGGAGATAGCCCAGGAAATGCTACTTGATAATGGTGGTTATTAGATATCTATGTTAGTGACCCCTATGTTCATCTGTGTTCAATTATAGAATCGCTGCCAGCATGCCCTAAGTTATGTCTGAGGACAAAAGACGGCTCTGCTTGTGAGACCATCATATGTCACTGTAGGATGGGTG
>VYXD01016401.1:139536-149912 GCA_013397195.1 Hylia prasina | reverse complement strand
AGCCACGTGGGGTGATACTGATATTGCAGCTCTGCCTCCAGGGAACAGGGACAGGAGGAGAGGGAACGGGCATCAGCCTCAGGGATTTCTCCATGGAAAGGGAATCTCTGTCGGAGATCTCCGTCCTTGCTCACCTGCCTCGGGTGAGCCTGGCAGGGTGGGTAGGGGCGGTGGTGGCGGTGGTGGCACTGAGGGGACAGCCCCAGGTGTGGCACAGGGCCCTGGCACTGCCTCTGCTCCCGCCGGGACCATCCCGGAGCCCAGCGCCACCGGGAGGATGGAGATGTCCCCATCCCCCTTCTTCTGGATCTTGATGGTCCCCTGCTTCTCCAGCTCGTGGATCTTCTTCTCCAGCGTGGACTGGCGCTGGATGGCTTCCTCCTTCTCCTTCACCATCTTCCTCAGGGTGTGAACCTGGCTGTTTGCATCCTTGTAGATCTCCTGGAACCACACGGGAACGGGGAATGTGCATTCAGAGTTCCAAGGGCAGGATCAGAATGTCCTGATCCAGAGAAGGCATTGCACTGCACCGTGCCCAGGGCAGACCTCACTGAGAAATTCCAGATTCTCCCACCCTTTGGGACCCCCACAGGTCCAAAACTCCCACTGGGAATGCTCCAGACCTGGGGAATGAGATGTGTCCATCTCACTCAGTGATTCCTGGCACATCCAAAGGGACCTCTGTCCATCCTTTGAGTGCACACGCAATTAATTCCACCTGAAATCCACCCTGGGTTCAATATTGAGGAGCCAAGAGAAGTCCCCTGGCCCAGATCCGTGATTTCCACTCCCTGCATCCTGAATCCATCCAGGGCTTCCCCGTCCCACTCACCCTGATCACGTCCAGTTCTTTGTTCCTTTGCATAAGTTGCTTTTCCAGTTCCACAATCTTGGCCATGGCTTCGTTCTCCGTATCCTGGAGTTTTTCAGATAACTACCCAGCAAAAGAGAAATGGGTTAAGTAACTGGGAAACTGGGGGGGTTAGCCATCAAAATAAGAGGTTACTTCTTGGATAAACTGACACGTTATTGATATTCCTGCAAACCCTGAAGCCTTTCCTTGGAAAGAGAAGAGATTCCTGCCTGAGATGGGAGACATCAAGTTGGAATGGGCTTGGAGCAGCCTGGGATAGTGGGAACTGTCCCTGCCCATGACACTGGATGGGTTTTAATGTCCCTTCCAACCCAAACCATTCCCTGATTCCTGCACCACCTCGGAGGGGCAAACCCTGCACAGCTAGTTAAGAACATTATTTTTTCCAAGTGGTGGGAATACAGGGATGGTGAGAGAAGGAAAAGCCTTTTCTCAGTTTTAAAGCATGGAAAACCCTTTTTTAAAGGTTCTTTTCCAAAAGCCAGGCCATGTCATCCAGCCTAAAGGAACTGACACCAAGGTTTGGGACAGCAAACCCTGAGCATCTGCACAAGAGGATTTTCCAGCCCCTTCCCTCCTGAGCCCGTTCAAAGCACAGCCAGGATGTTTTTTCCCCTATTTTGGGCCTGCTCTGCTGAGGAGTTGGAATTTTCCATGTAAATCAGCTCTCCCAGCTCCTCCACCTGTGCAGAGCTCCCTGTGCCAGGTGAATTCTCCTGGAAGCACAACCAGTGCCCGATTTTTTCCCAGTTCAGGGTTTCTCCCAGCAATCCTGAGGCTTTTTCCAAGTGAACCTCCCCCCAGACCACCAGAGCCCAGGTGGCACCGTGGGCCACTCACGTGGGAAAGGTTTTCTTCCAGTTCTTCCACCCTTTCCAGGGCTGCGTTCTTGGTCTCGGCGTCCTCCAGCAGAGCCCCCACGTCGAACACGTTGTCCAGGTAGGCCTGGATCTGCACCTGCAGCTTGTCACTCTCCGTGTGCTTCAGCTTCTGCAGAGCCCGGGGGGCACGGGGGGCACGGGGGACACAGGTGACACCGGGCACTGGGGCAGCTCAGGGCACCTCCACCACCCAGGGAAACCCTCTGGACACCAAACATCCCCGTTCAGTTAGGCAGGGTCTTGTCCCACTCCAGGGGACATCACAGCTCCCCTGCCCGTGGAAGGGCTTGGAATGAGAGCTCTAGGGCCCCTGCCAGCCCAAACCATTCCCTGATTTCCTCTGTGTTTGCTGGGAAAGGCTCTGCCTGGTGCCCATGGACACCCCAGAGCAGCCCCCAGACCCCAAACACACCCATGGCCAGTGCAGCCACGTCCAAACACATCCCACAGACCCCAAATCCCTCTCCTGGTGGATGCTGAGCAGGAATCAGCAGGGATAAGTCATTCCTGTGCCAACAGCAGCAGCGTTTCCATGGATGTGCTCCCAAGGAAAGGGAGAAAAATGCTGCCTGGAGAGGTTGTGGCTGCCCCAACCCCTGGCAGTGTCCCAGGGCAGGTTGGACAGGGCTTGGAGCAGCCTGGGACAGTGGGAGTGTCCCTGCCATGGCAGGGGGGCATTGAGGAACTCCTGAAGGTCCCTTCCAACCCAAACTGGATTCTGGGATCCCACGGAAAACAGAAAAGGGGAAACAAAGAAGCAGCTTCCCTCTGACAGACACCAGGGGACTCCTGGCTGCCAGAGAATCCCAAAGGAGACTTTTCCAGCCTGGAGAAGGAGGGAGCTGGGGGACGTGGCAGGGCGAGGATGGCTGTGGTTCATCCTCCCTTTGTTATCAGGCTCCACATTTAGCTCCAGGCTGTAATTCCCTGCTGGCCAGGGCCCCTCCAGCCGTGGCACAGCCCAGGAGCTGAGGGCTTGGGGGAGGTTTTGGGAGGAGCTCCACACTCACATCCAGGTACTCGTCCAGGCCCAGCTTGGTGAACTCGTACTGGAGGTGCACTCGGAAGTTCATGTCCTCCACGGAGTGCACCACGATGTTGATGAACTGCATGCAGGCCACCTGCAAGGACACCCCCAGGTGAGCCCAGGTACCCCCAGGAACGGCTGGGACGTGACAGCATCCCCAGGGGCAGGGTCTGAATGGGGGCTGCACACAGCCACCAGCACATCTCCCTGTGGTTCCTCCAAGGGAAAACCAGGAGCTGCTGTCCTGAGCTGTCCCATTTCCAGGCCACGGCTGGATTTGGGCTCAGGGAACGTTTGTCTGCTGGGATAGAGGGGAATGAGCATTCCAGGAATTAAGTCATGTCTGCAGAGTCACCTTCCCAGAGCAGGAACACTGCCCGGGCCAGAGCAGGCACCGGCTCTGAAAAACCAGTCCTGGGTTTAAACAGCCTGGAAAAGGGAGATTAAATTGGGCCTGGGTTTAAATAGCTGGGAAAGTGAGATTAATCTGGGCCCATGAAAGTGAGATTAATCTGGGCCTGATTTTACACAGTCTGGAAAAGGGAGATTAATCTGGGCCTGGGTTTAAACAGCCTGGAGAAGGGAGATTAATCTGGGCCTAGTTTTAAACAGCTGGGAAAGTGAGATTACTCTGGGCCTGTAAAAGGGAGGTAAATCTGGGCCTGGAAGCCCCAGTTTAGGAAAGGGGACTTGCACAAAAGGACCTTTGCTGGTTGTCCACTGAACATTCCCCAGGCTGAACAAGGAGCAGATCCAGGGATTGGCATCCACACACATCCCAGCCCAGCCAGGGGAAGGCAAAAGCTCTCCAGGGTCTGGGATGTGGGGAAATCTCCTGTGGAGTGGCAGGAGTTGGGGTATGAATCCCAGAAATTTGTCCTTCCCTTGCCAGGAACCCCCCAGGCCTCTCAGGATCCCGTCTGTCCCCCCTGGGGCTGCTCCAGGCAGGGATTTCCCTCCTCCTTGCTGGGTTTCTCATGGATAAAACCCCATCCTGTGAGCAACAGCAGCTTCCCAACATCCACTGGGACCCTTCCCAGACCTGCAGGAGGAACCTGAGGGTTGAAGCAATGGGATTTCACCCACAGGAAAAGCTTCCAGGACATTTGGTGGGAAGAAGGAACTGAAGGCACCTCTGGATCACCAGTTTGGCACTGGGATTTGCCCACTTCCCTGGGATCTGTCCCAGGGCCCACAGGAAAAATTGAGGGGATAAACCTGAGACTCCAGGCTGGGTGCCTTGAGTGAAAATGCAAGGATGGTGTAATTCCTTCCTTTTCTTTTTAAATCCAAGGAATTTGCCAGCCTGCTTCCCTCACATCACCTCGTTTTTAACCTGCTGGCCCTCAAGGCTGGGATCCTGTCCTGGAAACATTCCTGGGGTGCCCAAAGCCCACAGGAATCACCCCGCTGGTGCTTTAACACCTGATTTTTGGCAAAAAAAGGGCCTTTTACACAAAGCTCAGCACTAAATTCATACAAAGTGCAACAGAGGCCTCAGAATTCCAGTGCTGGGGTGGGAAATCCTGCTCAGAACGGACCCACATGAGATCCAAGCTCTGAGCAGGAATTCAAGGGAGAATTTTCCTGATTAAAAGCAGGATTTCAGCTTTTCACACTGCAGCACAGACCTTAAACCCCCAGATCTGGGAGATCTTTGCCACCAACACCCTCCCTGCTGCTACAGCTCTGCCTGAGCAGGGCCAGGCCCAGGGAAGGAGAACGATGGAAAACTCGGGAGTTTCTGGAGAACACCACTCACCATGAAGTCAATGTTGTTGTCCTCGTTCCTGAAATGCTCCATGAGCTTCTCGAAGCGCTGCTTCTCCCCACACACCTGCAAACAAGCACCACACCCCTCAGCCCCACAGAGAATTCCAAACCCACTCTTTAGCTGCTTCTTCAGAGCCTCTCCAGCCAGGCTTCACCTCGTTGGAATATCCCTCATCACAAATAATTCCACGTGGGCACCTGCAGTGTGAGGCTGAGGAGCCTCAGGTACAAATTCCTGCACGTTTGTAATTACCAAAGAACTCTTTTTATCTCTTTTCTCCTTAAAAATTGGATCTTATCCATGAGTGGAAGGAGCAGAGTTGCATCAGGCCGTGCCACAGCTCAGAGCTGACTTTTCTCTGTAATTAGGGAGAAACCCAAATGACAGGGAAGGGAAAAAAGAGAAAATTATCCCTGGCTAAAGGAGGAGTGAAAATAAATCAGTGCAACAACCAGCTGGTCAGAATTCCAGAGCGACCTTCCCAAAATTCCAGTTTATTTTCTTGGCATTTCTTCTTGCCTTGGAGCAAAACACATTGGATTCTTCAAAGTTATGGATCACCTTCAGAAAAGCTCCTCAGTTCTGGGTTTGTTTCCAAAGCACCTGAATCCTGGGTGTATTTGCAAATCCCAAATGATTTCCCACCCAGAGATGCCACGAGCACACCCTCCCCTCCCAAACCCGATAGTTCTGGAATATTTTTGTACAAAACAACACTTTGCTGGTGAGAGTTAATGTTGGGAAGTGTTCCCTGCATAGGGCCAGGAATAATCCTGGCTCTCTGTCCCACTCAGATCCCAGTTTGGATCCCTGGCACATCCCAAAGCTGTCCCACAGCTCCCCTGGAATTCTGCTCCTCAGGCGAGGCGGATAAAACCACGGAGCTGCTTCTCCCAAATCCATGGGAGGCAGGACAAAGGGCTGGGAGTGCTGCTGAGGGAGCTCCTGGCTGGGATATCCCATTCCAGCAGCATTTGAGAAGCTGGGAATAAGAGGTGCTGGAATTGTTGGAATTGGAGCTCTTTTGCATCAACATGAAAACGATGGAATGGACACTGTGCGCCAGGGGGAAACCTCCAGCTTATGGAAAACTCTTCCTGGAGGGAATGGAGCTGGATGAGGAGGCTCCAATCAACCCTAAGAGAGGCAGGGACACCCAGATTTTGCTGAAGCAGCTCCACCAACCTCCTTGAAGTTATCAAAGGCAGACAAAATGATCTCGTGGCCCCCTCGGACCAGGCAGACGGCCGCCAGCAGTTCCAGCACCAGGGCCTTTGTCCTGTGGGGAGAACAAAGGGAGACCCCTCAGGGCACCACCTGATCCAGCTGCTCCCTGCCCGAGGGAAAATGTGGGAGCTGGAGCCTCATCCCCTGTGTTTTGGAGCCCCTGGAATGAGTCTCCCTCCTGCAAGGTGCACGGTGCTGATCCGGGGAATCTCGCCTCTCCTGGGACCATGCAGTTCCCCCCCACTGGTTTAGAGCTCCTCAAACCATGCAGGGATTGGAATCCCAAGTAGGAAATTCAAGCAAAAAGGCAGAACTCTGGCAAAGGCAGTGTTTGAGAGCTGCTGCTCCCAGGGAATTCCCTGCACGCTCCTGGAGGAGCAGCTCTGCACCCCCGACCACCTTCCCTGGAGCCCGGTTTTTAATGGAAGAGCTGAAAATTCCAATCTGCAGTTTCCCTGACACAACCCTGAATTATTCTCCGTGCTAATTTGTATTTCTAGCCCTCCCCACACACACACACAATTCACTGCAGGAACACAGGCTGTTGGAGCACGTCCTTCTCCTTAAAAATCAGGGATTTGAGCTGATTTTCAGCAGTGAAACAGAGAGAAAACGAGATCACTGAGGGAAAAACATGCAGCAAACTCGGTGTAACCCTCATGGAAATAATCCACAGTGTTTCCTTCCAGGATTCCTGGAAAACAAAAGACTTTCTGGGCAGCTGAGCTCTGAGCAGAGGCAAACCATGCACACACAGAAAAAAATTAGTCCCATGCTCAAGCAGCGACTCAAAGCAGATGTTACAGAACAAGAAATACCTTGTGGGCTCTCAAAGGGTCAAGGTTATCTTTGGAAAGCAGAAAAATTGGTCACTTCCCTAGGAAATTTTAAATGGAATGTTCAATCCTGCCTCCTCAAGGGTTTGGGGTTTGTTTTTTTTTTTTCCTCCTGCCACAAGAAGAACTTCCAGGGGTTTTTCAGGATCAAGGAGGATTTGCTGCAATATTCCCTGGGAGGAGATGGAGGTCCCTGGGACTGGAGTCTGCCCACACCTCTGGGATGAGCAGAATTCCCTGGAGCTGCTGCTCCCCCTTGGCACATCCCAGCCAACCCTGAGCTCCCAAACCTCAGGGCTCTCCAACAGCTCCCATGGGGATGAAACAAACCCAGTTTGGGGTCTGAGCAGGGCTGAGCCCTCGGACTATCCCAGTCACATTTTAAAGCATTTTAAAATCAGTTTTTTATCCACCAAAATTGAAATAATCCGCTTCTTCCAAGAGTGAAAACTTGGGTTCTCCCCTGATTTCCAGGCACTGGAAAATGATAAAAATGATGATAAAAGAAGATTTTTAAAAATCATAAAAACGATTAAATTCCCATTTATTCTTGGCTTGCTGACTTGGGGCTGAATAAAAGACAGAAGGAAGAAGCTGCTTCCCTCAGGACAGGATTCCTGCTCAGCCCAGGCTGGGAAAACACATCCAGGGCTGGTTATCAGCTCATCCCCCTGTTCCACCTTTCCTTGGAAACATTTCTGTGTCACAGCTGGACTGGCTGGACCTGCCAAGGTTTAGAACTCCGGGATCTGCTGGAGGTGGGATCACAGGGATGTGTGGGAGAGGAGGGACATGGAATCACCAGCAGTTCCACTGAGGAGTTACAGCCTCATGGCTGGGGCTGAACAGAACAGGAATGAAACCCTCTCCCAGAGAAATTCCAAGCTAAGGAACTTGGATAAAGAAGATTTTCCTTCTCCTCAGGAAAATCCCACATTAAGCTGCTCATTGCCAGTGGGGTTTCCCTGCACTGCAGAAGGGCTCCAGCAGCCAAATTTCAGCTGAATCCCAAAATTCCAGAATGGTTTGGGTGGGAAGCAGCTTAAAGATGATGCAGTGCCACCCCTGCCATGGGCAGGGACACCTCCCACTGTCCCAGGCTGCTCCAGCCTGGCCTGGGACACTGCCAGAGATCCAGGGACAGCCACAGCTCCTCTGGGAATCTGTGCCAGGGCCTGCCCACCCTCCCAGCGAGGAATTCCTTCCCAATCTCCCACCTAAACCCACCCTCCTTCAGCCTGAAGCCAGATGAAAGCTGGAGAAGCAGCAGCTTCCACTGCCCGTTGATCTGCACCGTTCCAGGTTCCAGCTGAACCAGAGCAAAGCCTGGTTCTTCCTACAAATCCCCCTCTGGAAGCCCTTCCCAAGCCCTCTTTACTCACCTGCTTGTTAATCCCTACAAGCAGGAGGAGCCTACCTGGGGTTCTTGTTGTTCAAACTCAGTGCAATCTCATTAACGGCGTGAGGGTGGGACATGACCATGTTGAATCCGTACTGGAAAGAGAAGGGACAGTCCTGCCTCAGTCTGGCACCAAAATCCCCCCAAAATCCCCCCAAAACCCCACCAATCCCACCTCCCTGACCAGATCCCGTGGCAGCTTCTCCCAGTGCTTTAAGCCAAACAAATCCTTGTGGAATTTAAAACCAGAGTAGTTTATTCTCCCACCGTCCATCACAACTTCCCACTCTGGGTATTCCACGACTTTACAATTCCCTGCCATGAGCAGTGTTGGAAGTGCTGGGTTTGGCCATTTCACCACCAAAAAGGCTCCAAGAGCTGCTCCTACAGCACTCCCAATCCTTCTGCTCATTCCTTCCTCCTCCAATCCCTGTTTAATTGTGCCTCATTTATTGTCTGAGTTGGAATTTGCAGCTCAGCTGCCAAACCCGACTCCTGCAGTCCCTGCACGAGCACAGCTGGCTTTGCTCTCCAAACCCCAAACAGAATTCCTCTGGAATATGCTCTGTTGGTGACTGGATTGTTCCTTCCTGTCCAGCCCCACGGCAGAGCTCCCACAAATCCCTCCCAACTCCTCCTCAAGGTGTTCCCCACAGCTTTTCCTGGTTTTAGCAGAAAATCCCAAATTCCTGATGCTCCCAGGGCATGCTGCACGATCCCAGCATCAAAAGCTCAGGAAAACAGGATGAGCTTGGTTTGGTGGTAATTTCCAGTTATCCCAAGTGTTTTGCCATAAGCACATACAAGGGAAAACCTGGATTTTCCATCCTCTCTAAAAATCTCCTATTTTGGAGTGTTGCTATGAAACTCCAAAGTGATATTCCCTGGGAGGGGATGGAGACCCCTCGGATTGGAGTCTCCAGTGCTGCCCACACCTCTGGGATTAATTATAACCTAATTAGCTGCATGTCTAATGAACAGGAGCTGGCCCAACACATCCAGGCTCTTATTGCCCTTCCCCTAAATCCCTAAATCCCAGGATTGCCTCTCATTCCTTCCCATTTCGTGAGAGTTTCAACATTTCCATCGATTTTGCCTTAAAAAAAATCCCTCACCCACCTTCCCTGCTCCCTTCCCAACACCCAGAAAACTCCAGGGAATTACCTGGTAGTTCATGATGGCCCGTAAACACATGATGCACACGTGGACATCATCCTTTTTGCTCACTAGTCGGGAATTTTTGAGGGTTCTCCTGCTTGGCCCCGTGTTGTACCTGCAAAAAAAAAACCCAAAAAAATCCCCATTTCTCATCAATCCCAGCACTGTTTTTAGGGAGTGAAAAGAAAGGAGGAGGAATAGCCCTCCACTGGGTGAGGAGGAAGGAGTTTTCCACAGGACAAGCAGAAAATGTTTGTGGAAATAAAGGAGGGAAAGGTCCTGGCAAGGATAAAATTCCGGATGTTTGGCTCCAGCAGCAGCTGCACCTCAGCCCTTCCTGCCAGCACAGGTGACAGGGAATATTCCCAATAAAACAGGGAGTAAACACCACACTGGTTTGTTGTGTCTCCCTGGCTCAATCCCTGCAAATTCCCTCTGTTTAAATCCATGATAAAAGCAGGAACAGGGAATACCTCAGCAGTTTTTGTGACTCCCTGGCTCATCCCTGCAAATTCCACCTATTTAAATTCACTGTAAAAGAAGGAACAGGGAATACCACACTGCTTTATTGTGACTACCTGGCTCATCCCTGCAAATTCCCTGTTTAAATCCATGATAAAATGGATTAAAAAAATAAATAAAAGCAGGAACAGGGAATACCTCAGCAGTTTTTGTGACTCCCTGGCTTGTCCCTGCAAATTCCCTGTTTAAATCCATGATAAAGGCAAGGACAGAGAACACCACGCTGCTTTATTGTGACTTCCCAACTCATCCCTGCAAATTCCACCAATTTAAATTCACTATAAAAGCAAGAACAGGGAATACCACACTGGTTTATTGTGACTTCCTGGCTCATCCCTGAAAATTCCCTCAGTTTGAATCCACAAAAAAGGCAAGGACAGAGAATACCACAGCAGCTTTTGTGACTCCCTGGCTCACCCCTGCAAATTCCCTGTTTAAATTCACTATAAAAGCAGGAGCAGGGAATACCACACCAAATTTTGTCACTTCCCAGCTCATCCCTGCAAATTCCCCCTTTTTAAAGCACAGACCAAGAGGAACAAGGTCCCACACCAGGGCTGGCTGTTCCCAGCTCTCCACAATCCCTGCCCTGGGCTTTTCCTTCCCAGCCGTGCCGAGATGAAAGGAATCCCCAAATTCAAAGCAGGATTCTGTCAAAGGAGGTTTGTTTTTTTTTCT
>VYXD01016401.1:128277-139503 GCA_013397195.1 Hylia prasina | reverse complement strand
TTTTTTTCCACCCATAAATATGAATGAATCCATCAGCTCGGGGCACTGCAGGATTTTGGGAAACGTGACCCAGTTTGGGATCAGCACGCAGGGGTTGGAGCACTTGGAGCTGAATTTTGGGAGCACGGGAGGAGGTTGTGCTGGATCTTTGGGATGCTCCTGGTGGGAATGGGGCTGTCAGAGCCGTCCCACAGGGATGGTCCCTGTCCCAAATGTCCCAGTCACAGCAGAAGCTGAGTGACCTCAAACTGGGAATCTCAACTGGGAAGTGTGGAAGCACCTCCAGTGCTGCCTGGACAATGTCCACCACCCCAGACCTGCCAATTCCACACATTCATCCCACCACATGTGAAAAACACGGCAAAATAAAAAAGATTTTGAAGTATTTTTAGTCCAACAGAGATGGTTCCTACACTGGTTTATCTCAAATTTAAATTAGGAAGGGCTGCAGAATGATTTTTCCATACATTTTAAATCAGATTAATGAGATTTTTATCATGCCACTGTTGGAAGAAAAATAATTTCCTCGGTGCCTGGTGAATCCCTAAATTTCAGAACTGAAGAATCCACCAGTTCTGTTGGCTCTAAGAAATGGGGAGAACTCTCATTAAACAATAAAAATGACCATAAATCCAGATTTGGGTATTTCCAGGTGCTTGGAGAAACAGAACTGGGGAGCAAGGACACTCCAGCATGTCCAGCCCTGGGTCTGATCTGACTGGAATTTCAGCTTGGATGGAATCTTCCCGAGCTGAGATGATCCCTCCTAAACCTCTCCATACCTGGGTGGCTTTCCAGGCCAAACTGGGAGAGCTGGGAATGTTCCCCTGGAGAAGGGAAGGCTCCAGGGAGAGGTCAGAGCCCCTGGCAGGGCCTGGAGGGGCTCCAGGAGAGCTGGAGAGGGACTGGGGACAAGGGACAGGACACAGGGAATGGCTCCCACTGGGAAAGGGGAGATTTGGGTGGGATTTTGGGCAGGAATTCCTGGCTGGGCTGGAATTCCCAGAGCAGCTGTGGCTGCCCTGGATCCCTGGCAGTGCCCAAGGCCAGGCTGGAGCTTGGAGCAGCCTGGGATGGTGGGAGATGTCCCTGCTCATGGAGTGGGATGGGCTCACCCCAGATGAATCTGGAATCTCCCCAGGGAGGAGACTCCACTCCAGGATCTGCCCAGGCCTTGGGCACTGCCCGGGGAAGTTCTGCCTCGTGTCCAGGTGCAATTCCCTGGGATCAGCTCCTGCCCCTTGTCCCCCTCTTGGCATCACCCAGCTCCCTGCTCTGGGCACACTCCCAGAGCTTCCCCTGTGATCCAGGTGACACCTGGACATGGAATGTGCTCTGGGGAGCTCCTGTGCAGGGCCAGCCCCTGAGGACAGAGGGAATTCTGCCCTGGGCTCCCCCCCATCCCCTCAGCACATGTGATTCCTCCACAGAGCCACAGGAACCCAGAATCACCAGGAGCCCCTGGACATGGCTCTGCCCTGGGATTCAGGCTCGGGATGTTTCTCCCTGTGCCTGCAGCCATTCCCTGAAGGTTTTGGTGCCAGGGAAAGGGTGGGTGAGCTTCTCCTGCTTTCCCTTCACTCCTGCCTCCCCAAGGCTTGGCCCAGCAGCTGGACTGGGTTGGATTTCCTGCGGGCTGCAGGTCCCAGATGATGTCACCCCCGGGATATTTACCCTGCTAATTGAAGTCAGATGGCTCCTCTTTCATTTCCAGGCCTCTCCTGGCAAGGGGAACTGCAAAACCTTTCCCCTGCTCAGGAGCAGGAACTGAAAAGCTGAGCCTGAGGAGCTCCTGCAGAGGGGAGGGAGCTGATCCACAGATCTGGGATGAGGAGGATGAGGAAAAGAGCAGGATCTCAACAGCATCGTGGGAAAACCAGCAACCAGCAAAGCCAAGGCTGGAACAGAGAGTTTGGGCTTCCTTTTCTCACCCAGATTTGACAGAATAATGTTTCTGTTAAAGAATAATTCAATTTTTTTAAAATATTTTAGTGCCATGGAGCTGCTCCCAGGGCTGGAGCCCCTCTGGAGCCAGGCTGGGAGAGCTGAGAATGCTCCCCTGGAGAAGAGAAGCACCAGGGAGAGCTCAGAGCCCCTGGCAGAGCCTGGAGGGGCTCCAGGAGAGCTGCAGAGGGACTGGGGACAAGGGACAGGACACAGGGAATGGCTCCCACTGGGAAAGGGGAGATTTGGGTGGGATCTTGGGAATTGGGAATTCCTGGCTGGGCTGGAATTCCCAGAGCAGCCCCTGGATCCCTGGCAGTGCCCAAGGCCAGGTTGGAGCTTGGAGCAGCCTGGGATGGTGGGAGAGAGGTTGGAATTAGATCCCAAACCCTTCTGGAATTCCAGGACGTGCCCATTCCAGCGGTGCAGACTTTGAATGGCCCAATTCCACACAAATCACAGCTGATTTCTCCCATCATTTTCACCTTTTTAGCTGCTGGAAAAGATCCTGTTCTGTCCTGGCTCCCAGGAGAGCAGCCCAGGGTGGGTCTCACAGAGATGAGAGCTGGAATTCCTCAGGGCTGGGGGGGTTTGGGATCCATCCCTGTGGTTCTGTGATTCCAGCTGGTGGTGGGCTGGAAATTGTGGGGTTTGTATCAACTGGCAGCAAAAAAAATCCCTTCAGAAAGGAAGGTTTTGGCTCATGCCAGCAGTTTGGGGTTTCTGTGATCTCCTGGAGCTGCTCACAAAGACGTTCTGGTAAATTAGGAAGTATCTGACAAAATGACAACTTCGCCAGGCCCCTGAGCAGTGCAGGTGTCACTGGCAAAGCCCAAATCCAGGGGCTGCAGCTCCCAAAACCAGGTCAGATCTAAACCCAATTACTGAACACACTCAAAGCCCGTTTATGGATTTGCCTGGATCCTTCTCTCCTCACAGACTCGACACATTCTGGAGGAAGAACTGAAGTTTCTCAGTTCAATCCACATGGAAACTCCAATATTTTCCTCAGAAGAAAGGGAATTTCTAATGGGCTGGGACACTGCAAAGCCTGCATTAATATTTATCTGACAGCAGAGTCTGGCTCTCAGTAAAGCTCCTTCTCCCAAAAAAGCAGCAATGAAACCCCCAAAGGTCCTTCCCACTTTTTCATCCTCCTGCCCTCATTTTGGTGTCGTTTTCCCAAATCCCTGAGCCTCCTCCTGAGGAAAAAAAACCCTCTCAGTTGCCAGGGAAACACAGGGAGCAGGGAATTGGCAGCTTCAGCACTGCTGAAAGGAGCTGGAATTGCAGAGGGATGGTCCTGGAGCATGCACAGAGCTCTGCCCATCCCAGGCCAGCTTCTGAATTTTGCATTATCCTGGAGAGATTTTCTCAGCCTTCTCCTTTTTTTTTCCTCCAAGAGGGAGGAGCAAATCCTCCAGCCCAGTTTGGATGGGGTGGGAGCAGCCTGGGGGAGTGGGAGGTGTCCCTGCCCAGGGATGGGATGAGCTCAAACCCCTCCAACCCAAACCAGGCTGGGATTCTGGGGTTCCTTCCCCCCACTGCACAGGGAATTCCACACCATTCCAGGCATTTCCACACAGCCTCGGTGTCCACACATCCCAAAAAATTCATTTACCACCGTGAGATGGGGCAGAACCTCCTGGTTTTGCCCAAAAAAATCCACCCTGCACCCCCCTCCTCAGCTGAGCACCTGCCTTGTTCTGAGGAGCGTACTCTCCTTCAGTTCACTAATATTTAACAACTATAAAAATTACAATTCAAAAATGATAATTATAAAACCCTCTCCCTTCTTAAAAATCTCTCACCTACTTTTCAGGGTTTTTTTAGAACACACATAATCCCCAGCTATTGAAAAAACATGCTTTTAAAAACTGACCTTTGAAAAAATACGCATTTTTAAAAATGCGTATTTTTTTTAAAATAAGCATTTTTAAAAATACCCATTTAAAAGAATATTAAAAATACAGATTTTTTTAAACATGGATTTAAGAGGAAAAAAAAACCCCTCCAAAACCCAACCCAAAAATGCTGCCCCAGTACTAAGAGATGGCTCAGGAGGAAAATCCTGTCTGGAAAACTCTGTCAGGCCGGGTTTGGGGTATGAGTCAAGTCTCCATTTACAACAAAAAGGGGAAATACGAGGCACGAGGACTGAAAGCTCTAAGTTTAGGTGCACACACAACTATTTGCAGCACGACAAGCAGAGCTCAGCCCTTGCTTCCACGCCAGCCGTTTCCCTGTTGGCAAGAACCCCGCCCTGCGGGAGCCGACCGCACCGGGGGTTCTGCTGTGACAGCCACACGTGCTGGAGCCTCCAGCCTTCTCCTGGGGCTGGCCCAGCCCGTGTGGCCACCGTGGCATGGCAGCAGTGCTGTCCCTGGGGCTCTGAGGGACACCTTGCCCTGGGACTTACGGGGATTTCCAGGCTGGAGCCCGGCACCAAGGGAAGCTGCTCCGCGGGCGGGCGGCTGCCAAGCAGCTGTGGCAGCGTCTGAGCTCAGGGTGCTCGGGCAGAGGAACCCATCTGGTGGTGTGTGACAGGAGGTGGGAGCTCCAGGCAGGGTGGGAGGCAGAGTCACAGAGGGGAAAAAAAGGGGATGGAGGCGTCGAAACGGGGTCAGGTGAGGAATAAAGGGGGGTGTGAGAAGGGGTGAAGGGTGGAAATGAAGAGAAACAATGTAAGAGACATGTAAGTGTCACACCCTGGTTTTGAGGGTTTTTCTGGGCCTTCTGATGTGTCTTTCATATTGGAGTCAGAATTTTTACTTTCCCACAGTTTTTACTATAAACAACAGCTTTGTTTTCCTAAGTGCCCTTCATTATGTACATATTTTTAGGTAGGAGGAGAAAGTTGATTGACAGTTGTCTTGACCAATGTGGTTTGGGAGGTGGGATTTCACCCTCCAATCCACAGGCACCTTTGGAAATGTATAAAATTGAGTTTTGTAAATAAACTCGACCCTTTTTTCTGCTTGCTCATCACCGTGCCCTCATGAAGTTCTTTCATGTCGTGTTGTAGCATCCAAGGAATTCCTGATTTAGGGACTCCTAATCCCAAGCACCCCTGCCAAGGACACAGCAGAACCAGCACCTCCTGCTCGGGCTCCTCCACTTCTGGCAGAGCAATTAAGGAGCAAAGAGCACCAAAACCACTAAAAAATCCCCAAACTGACTGGCCAAGTGATCCTGCTGCATTCCACAGCTGGATTTCCTTCCCAGAGCTCTCCTCCTCTCCCCTGCCCGAGGGCTGGGAATTAAATCTGCCAGGTACAAGGTTTGGAGGCACCCAACATCGACCCCAGGGTCACTGCTGGCACACCAAAACCACCTCTGCTGGAAGGGACAGGCTGAAGTCAGGCCTCACTGCCCCCAGGTTTGGACCCTGCTATGCTCACAGGATTATGGAGCAAAGCTCCATAAAAGCCAAATAAAATCCCAAAGGATCCAACGCTCTGAGCTGCATCCTGAGTTACAGCACTGGGAGCTGAGGGTGGTGCTTGGAGTGGGACACCCAAGGAATGGAAGAGAGGTGACTATCAGCCAGTCCTGGGAAGTGATCCTGCCTTTTCCATAAATGAAACAAAGCAAAAGGAATATTGGGAAAGAGAGACTTGGTAGTCAAGCGTGGAGCGGTGAGAGAGTGGCAGCAGGTCTGGGGGAGGGAAGTGGCCTTTCCAAAGAGAATCCAAGATCCTGTTCATGGCAGCATGGAAAGGATGTGCTGCTGGAAGAGACAGGATGGGAGCCCCAGCCTGGCTGGGTCCATGGAAATGCTCAGCTACAATTTGGAGAAGAGGAATGGCATCTTGTGCACACGGAAACTCATCCTCAGCTCATCCTGCCCTGGGAAGTGATTCCTGTGCACAAGGAAGCTCATCCTGCCCTGGGAAGTGATTCCTGTGCACAAGGAAATGTATCCTGCCCTGGGAAGTGATTCCTGTGCACAAGGAAACTCATCCTGCCCTGGGAAGTGATTCCTGTGCACAAGGAAACTCATCCTACCCTGGGAAGTGATTCCTGTGCACAAGGAAACTCGTCCTGCCCTGGGAAGTGATTCCTGTGCACAAGGAAATGTATCCTGCCCTGGGAAGTGATTCCTGTGCACAAGGAAATGTATCCTGCCCCGGGAAGTGATTCCTGTGCACAAGGAAATGTATCCTGCCCTGGGAAGTGATTCCTGTGCACAAAGAAGCTCATCCTGCCCCAGGAAGTGATTCCTGTGCACAAGGAAACTCGTCCTGCCGTGGGAAGTGATTCCTGTGCACAAGGAAACCCATCTTGCCCCGGGAAGTGCTTCCTGCCCCAGGCACTGCCCCGGAGGTTCCCTCCACCTCCCAGCAGGGTCCCTTCCTGTGGCACAGCTGGGGACAGAGCTGGGGGTGTCCCAGGGGGAGCAGCTGCCCCAGGTCCCGTACCGCAGCGTGGAGTGTCTGCCGGAGCGGGAGATGCTGTTCCCAACGGGGGAGGGCAGGTTGCTGCCCCTGTGCAGGTCCTCGATGGATCGGCTCCAGGGCTTGGACTTGTCCATGGAGCTCTCCACGCTGTTCTCCAGGCTCTCAAAGTCAAACCTGCAAGGAAAGGGAAATTCCAGGAGTTCCAGGGCCGGGTTAGGCGGAAGGGACGCGCGCGGAGTTTGTGGAATCGCAGGATCGTTGGACAAAGCCCAACGGGACAAAAGCCAAGGAAAAGCTCTCCAAGGCCATCAAACCCAACTGATCCCCCAGCACTGGGAAGGTCCCTTCCCACCCAAACCACCCCTGTGATCTCAACAGGTGGTGGAACGATGGAAAAGGGGGGTTGTGGTGCTGGAGGGACACGGCGAAGTCCAGGGAAGCAGGATGAGCTTCACATGGGGAAGGAAATTCCACAACCACAGGTTTGTTCAGGTTGGGAAAACCCTCCAAGACCATGGAATCCAACCTTTCCCAGCCTTGCCAAGGCCACCAGTGGCCCTTGTCCCCAAGTGCCACACCCACAGGGCTTTGAATCCCTCAGGAACTCATCCAAACAGGATCCAACAGCTTCTTCAGCATGAAATAAATCCAACACTGCCTGCTTGCTGAGGAATATCCCTGCCTGGAAGGAAGAAGTGGGGATTCCGGGAGCTCTCTCCAGAAATCAGCTCTGCAAGGGCCACTTTGGCTTCCTCCATCCCAGTTCAGCCCCACAAACCTCCCAGCACACTCCAAGGCCACCAGAGCCATCCCAGATTCCCTGATCCCTGACTCCCTGCCCGCTGTTCTGCTATTCCAAGCAGGAATTGCTTGTTCCCCTTCCAGCTCCTGAGGTTATTACTCATGTTCCCCATGCGAGAGGGGAAAAACCCAGCGAGTTCCTCGCGTACATTTGTATAAATTTAGGAAGAAAGGCTTTGTACAAACATTTCTTTTTGCTGTGCACGGTTTTTTCCAGTGGGTAACGTTCGAAACCATAGGATTTTCCCTCATAAATTTTCCTGCAACCCCACCACAAACCTCTTTTCTGGGCAGTGACGGACGTAAATCTGATGGCAGCCTTGCTAAAAATAAATTATCAGCTCCCCCAGCTTGAGTTTCTGCTCCAAAATTATCTTTACCCCAAGGCTTATTCTCTTTTTTTAATATAAAAGAAATCTGCTACGAAATCCTGAGTGAATGTGAATTAATTCCCCATGCCTGGAATTATCCACAGCCAGACTGGATGGGATTTGGAGCACCCTGGGATAGTGGAAGGCTCCCTGTCCATGGCAGGGATGGGCTTTGAGGTCCCTCCCAGCCAAACCAGGCTGGGCTGATTCCACAACAATAAAACAAAGCTGAAGATCTTCACTGAAAGCTGAATTTCCCCACTGGTGTTTCAGAGCCCATGTCACGATTTATGACCCAAACAACTAAATCTGATCCCAACGTCTCAGATGTCAGGAAAAAACTCGCTTTCCAATCTTCCCAACCTCCAAAACAGCCCTGGAATTGCTCCTGGGTTGTGCCAGGATGCCAACCCTGCATGCCAGGAGCCTTGGGGGCAGTGCCTGGAGGGTGGGAATCCCTCTGAGCACAGCAGGAATGCAAAGCCTGGGCTCGGACACCAAGTGCAAACCTGTTTTCAAGGAATCCTGCATCTCCCCACACGCTGTGGGAAGGGTTTTCCACCCCTAAGATGCTCAGGGACCAAAGATAAAAAACATGAATAGAGATGAATAATCTCAAGGTTTAAATCCAGGCTTTTTTCCTTTGTCTGCTGTGATGAAATAATTCCAGACTCACATCAAGATTTCCTCTGCTCTCAGGCCCACAGAATCATGGAATCACTGAGCCTGGAGAAGACCAGAACCACCAAACACTTCCGTGCCCACCAAACACCTTTTTGAACAATTCCAGGGGTTGTGACTCCACCACTGCCCTGGGCAGCCAGTTCAATGCTTAACCCCTTTGGAATGAAGGAATATTCCCAAATTTCCATGTATTTCCTGCCAGGAAATCCTGGGCATGTCTCACTTACGTGACTGCATACTGGGCAAAGGACAGGTATTCCACCAGGACATCCAGGCCTTTGTTCTCTTCATTCAGGAACTCCCTGACCCACCTGAGAGAGAAATTCAGACATCAGAGCCTTTCTGGGGCTTTGGAATTCCCTGGAATTCTCAGACAAACTGGAGACAGAGCCACTGCAGCACTTTGAGTCTCGCTCAGGGGGGAAAAAAAAGGGTTTTTTCAAAATGGTTGAGAGGACTTTAAAGAGTCCTTTCCAAATGTGCCAATATTCCTTTTTTGCAGCACTGTGAAGGTCAACTCCTAACAGAGGGACTTGGCTCAGTTTTTATCTCACCCTGGTTTCCAGCAGGCTGTAAAAGCAGGAAAAGAACCTCTGATGGATACCCTGGGTGTACATTTAACAGCAATTTTGCCTCTTTTTTTCAAAAGGTGTTCACCTGTTACAGTGAGTTCTGGCCACGGGGTTTTGCAAAATAATCCAGGAAAGTCTATTTAATGTTCCAAAGCTTTGAAAATGCCAAGAAAAAATCTGGAAATCCATCCATTGAGGGGGAAAGCAGGGGGAAAAGGAATCTCAGCTCTTCTCTGAGCTCCAGCTGGGGCAGGAAATCCCCTGGGAGTGGCTGGGTGCCCCTGGAATGAGGGAATCCAGGGAGGGAAGTGGAGCTCCAGGCTCCTGGAGTGGGAATTCATCACCTCTGACTTCCTCTGATCATCAGGATGGACATTTTTGGTCATTTCCCTGCAAAAGCAACCAGCCTGGTGTTTTTAATAAAATGTGTTTTGGAAAAAAACATCCTTCAGCCAGGGGCACCAAGGAGATGAACAGTGGTGCTGTCCCCTCTTTAACCAAGGTTCCTCCTAAATCCAGGAGCATCCAGGGGATGCCTCAAGCCTCTGGTGGGGAATCCTTTGTGCTGGAGAAGGAGGGAGAACCTGGCAGGGGTGTGGGGGGCGTTTTTGGGATGCTGCAGCTCCAAGGAAGGTTCCCATTCCCACACGGGGACTGCAGCTCCTCCCACAGCCTAAAATACCCCCATTCCCCCAAAATCACAGGAGAATCCCCAAAAATCCGTGGAACTGAGCTGGACACAGTGGGTGAGGATGGGGAAAAGCACTGCAGGAACTCCCTGGCTGATGCCCCAGTGCTGGAGCAGCCTCTGGTCCCACAGGAAGGTGAAACTTGGGAATGGGGATGGGAAAGGGACATCTGATAAAAACCAAACCCCTGGCAGTTCCACTGCAGCAGTTTGGGATGGATTTGCTGCTTTGTGGATAAATCCTGGGGGATGTGGGGATGTTCTTCCCAGCCAGGCCCCAGGAACTGCCCCATGTTAAAGCTGTAAGGCAGCAGGGGGGGGTGATCCATAAATTTACAGCTGCAGAGTTATTTTATTCTGGACACTCCCTGTGCTCTGACTGAGCAGGAGCTGACTCCAACCTTTCCTTAGCCCTCAGAAAAATGTGGATGAATCCATCAGGAAGGGATTAAAGCTGAATTATCCTCCTGAGATGCCCAGCTCCCCTTAACTAAGCCCATCAGCCTTTAATTACCAATCAAGTGACATCACTGATTAGAGTGCAAAGGGGTGTTTTCTCAGACGGGCATCTTTAGAATTGAAAAACAAATTATTAAATAACAAAAAATAAACTAATAAATAAAATCAGTTTTGAAATAAAAATTATAAATAAAAATAAATCCCAAAAATAATAGAAACAATAGAAACAATAAAATAATAAAATAACGAAAATAAATATAATAAAATAATAAAAATAATTAGAATAATAAAAATAATTACAATAAATGGATCCAGAGGCATCAAAAGTTCTCACCCAATGTGGTTTGTCCTCAAGGAAATTTCCAGTTCTCGGAGCACCTGAGTCGACTCCTGGACTCGTCTCCTGAATTTCTGCAATGGAATGAGCAGCAAAAATAACCATGAGGCTCTATTAAAAAACATCCACATCTCACCCAGCAAAGAGGCAATGAAGAAAACAAGGAGGCAACTGAGAGCTCCTCTAAATCCCCAGGAATGCAGCAGACAACAAAAACACGTGTGGAGAAATCCCTTCTGCTCCCAGGAACATCCTGGAGCTTCCAGGATTAAGGGAATTAAAAGCCTGCAGATAAACAAACATTTCTTTATAAACCAAGCTTGGGTTTAACACCAAACTTTCTCTTGAAGGTTGCAGAGCTCCTCTGCTTTAGAAAACGAGGTGGCAGAGCCAGGGGAGGCACCTCAATCCCATGTGGAGCAGGACTGGAGCATCCTCTTCTCCCTGCCCATGGAGAAGCGCTATCCCAGCTGGAGCAATCCCTCTGGAGCAGCTGTTGTGGCACATTCTCATTTCTGGGCAAGGTCAGGGAGAGCTGCTGGGTGAGGAAGGATAAGGGCAGGCTTAGGTGGGATGTTGGGAAGGAATTCCTGGATGTGACAGTGGCACAGGCTGCAGGCCAGGTGGAGCCATGCAGCAAAACCAGGGACACCACCCCAATCCCAGCAAGAATCCCAGTGGGATGGGCTCTGCCATCCCTTGGGAATCCCAGTGGGATGGGCTCTGCCTTCCCTTGGGAATCACAGTGGGATGAGCTTTCCCATCCCTTGGGAATCCCAATGGGATGGGCTCTCCCATCCCCTGGAGATGTTTCCGTGTCTGCCAGGGCCGAGGAAGGCTGTGGGTGACCTGGAATGACCCAGGCACAGACAGGAACCCGGGGCAGTTATTTTTAGGCCCTTTGGGTTTGTCCTTTGTCACGGGAGCCTGGGATAAGAAAGGCTCCAATGTGAGCCCACGGAGAGGAGCC
>VYXD01016401.1:101277-112225 GCA_013397195.1 Hylia prasina | reverse complement strand
AAATAAAATAAAATAATAAAATGCATGTGGCACTTGGGGCCAGGGGTTAGAAGTGGCCTTGGCAGTGCTGCAGGAATGGCTGGATCTGATGATCCAGGCTTTTCCAACCCTCCTGGTTCTGTAATTCTCTACCCCAATGCCCCAGGGCAGGAGGGTGATGGCAGCCAGGTCCTTTAGCCTGGGGGAAAATTCCCAGAATCCCAGAATTATCCAGGTGGGAAGAGACCTTGAAGATCATGGAGTCCATGAGCCCAGCATCACCACACCACCCCTAATCCATGTCCCCAAGTGCCACATCCAGACACCTCCTGAACACTCCCAGACATGGTGACTCCACCACAGCCTTGGGCAACTCTTTCCAATGCCTGACTGCTCCTCCAGGGAAAAACTATTCCAATATTTAACCTGAACCTCCCCCAGCGCAACTTGGGGTCATTCCGTGTCACCCCTTCACTTGGGACATGGCAGGGGACACCTCACTCCACCCTCCTGTCCAGGAGCTGGACAGATCAGTGAGGTTCCCCCTGTGCCTGCTCTTCTCCAGACAAAATTCCAGAAGAAATCACAGAATTCCCTAAGAAGCAGGATCCTGGCCCCAAACCCTGCAGAAAACCTAACTGTGACCCTTCCTGCAGAAAAAGTCTCTGTGTAGCTCCAGGAGCTGCCTACCAAAACAACCTCGGGATTTTTGTACAGCATTAAAATTTAATTCCAGGGCCTGGCCCGTAAAACAGCCCTTAATATTCTCCTAGAATATTAAAGTGCAACTTTTTGCAATTTTCTGTGCTACTTAACTTCCCAGCCCTGCTCTGGTGTGTTTATTTAGGAAAGCCAGAGGCAACTGAAGAGAGCTCCAAGTTCTCTGACTTTATGAGGAATCCAAGCTAGGCTAAAATTAAATGTACTTATTGTTCTAATCCTCCTTCTCCTCTCCTGTTTTGTTTTTTATTAAACTGGTCTTTGATCTAAAAATACCAATGCTCTGCCTGCACCAGGCCCTTCTCCTCCTGAAGGATGTGCAGGGAAGAGCAGGAGAAGCTTCCACAGCATGGAGGGACCTGCTGAGGAGAGAGGACACGGCCTGTGGAGCTCATCCTTGGGAAATGGTTGGGAAAAACCCAGGCCAAACTCTGGGATTCTGGATCTGTGATTCTCCATGTGCATCTTGGTGGGCCTGAGGTCATGCAGTGATGGGACAGGCTGGATATTAGGGACAATTTCCTCATGGAAAGGGTGGTCAGGCATTGGAATGCCCAGGGCAGTGCAATCCTTATTTCTGGAGGAATTCAAAGCCCTGTGGATGTGGCACTTGGGAACGTGGGGCAGTGGGGAATGGTTGGATTGGAGACCTTGGAGAGCTTTTCCAGCCTTCAGGATTCCCAGATTCTCTGATCCTAAACCTTTCTCCTGGCACAGCAAGTGGGTCTCACTGGGAGAGACACCGAGCCCACGAAGGGGAATTTTATCCAGGCAACCTCTGCAAGGATTTGGGAACCAAGGGCTGCACTGACCACAGAGCTGCTTGTTCCTCTCAAAAACCCAGACTCAGCTTAATGGCCTCACGTTCTGGGAAAGCTGAAACCTCATTAATTCACCACTGGAAAAAGAATTCCGTGGCAGCAACGTTCCAAAGGCCAAACCAGGCCTGAGCTCGTCCCGTGGCTTTACTCAGTCACTCACTGCTGATAAGGCAAACCACAAAATCCAAAATTAAAGCCCTTTCAGTGCAATGTCAGAGAAAGTGGCTCCCAAAGAGCCAGAAGATCCCATCCCCTCATCCCTACAAACCCTCTGGAAGTGGAGCATATATCTGTCACCTGTGGGACTGTACTGCTGCTCATTCATCAGCTGCTCAGGAGGAAAAGGAAAGGGAAAAGGGGAAAGGGGAAAGGGAAAAGGGGAAAGGGAAAAGGGGAAAGGGAAAAGGGGAAAGGGAAAAGGGAAAAGGGAAAAGGGAAAAGGGAAAAGGGAAAAGGGAAAGGGAAAGGGAAAGGGAAAGGGAAAGGGAAAGGGAAAGGGAAAGGGAAAGGGAAATCCCAGGCAGCAGCTCCGACCAAAGCACATCTGGCAGCTGTGCACACCCCACTGCACCACAGCTGGATGGGATTTTGGGAAGGAATTCCTTCCTGGGAGGGTGGGCAGGCCCTGGCACAGATTCCCAGAGAAGCTGTGGCTGCCCCTGGATCCCTGGAAGTGCCCAAGGCCAGGCTGGAGCACCCAGGGATGGTGGAAGGGTGTCCCTGCACATGGCAGGGGTGGAATGGGATGGGCTTCAATATTCCAACCCAAACCTGGCTGGGATTCTGTGATTTCTGTGATATTCCTGAGGATGAAAAGGGATTTTCAGAGGGTGGGTGGAAGAAAACCCCTCTGACCTCCCCTCACGTGGAGGATCCCTCATTTCCCCTCCTGGTCAGGGACGTCGGCCAAGTCAACCTCATTCAGGAAAAGCTGGATAAAATCCTCATCAAAACCCTCCAACTTCACCTCACTGCAATTTTTAAGGCAGTTAATGATCCCAAATTACCCTACACACACTGCTATGATAGAGATAACTTGTATTTTGCTGTCAGAAATCATGGAATTCCAGAGAGGTCTGGATTGGGAAGGACCTTAAGGCTCTTCCCATCCCACCCCTGCCATGGCAGGGACACCTTCCCCTGTCCCAGGCTGCTCCAAGCCCTGTCCAGCCTGGCCTGGGACACTCCAGGGATGGGACAGCTTCTCTGGACACCCTGTGCCCACAAACACTCTCCACACACACAGATAAAAATCCATGGAATTCATTCCAAGTGAGTTTCTTATGCAACACCAACTGAGATTTCAACTACGGCACCCACGAAAAAAATCCCCCACATGGCAAAATCCTCCCACCATCCCCACACAAACAGATGGATAAAATCCCCCCCAAAGGCAGAATAAAACACAGGGAGGTGTTTAACGGGACACAAATAAAATCCAAGAGCAATTCCAACCCACGGGGCCAGCACAAATGAGTCCCAGGACAGAGGAAACCCTGATGGATGCTGCCCTAGGAACAAAACCTTCATTTGAATAATATTAAGGGTTGGATAAACCAAGAAAAATAAATGAAGTCAGGGATAAAAAGCCTGGCCCGGGGCCTGGTCCCAGGTTTTGTGTCTCCAGTGAATGTCAGCATGAGCCCTCCTTGCAAAACCACGTCCCAGACAAAACTCCTGCTTTGGAGGCAGCCAGGAGCTCACTCAGATGCTCAGAACTGGCGCCTTGGGAGCCTATTTTTAATTTTTTAATTCTCCCTGAGCTCCCCTCTCTTCCCAACATCCTCCAGCCAATCCAGGTCTCTGCACTCCCCTCAAGCTGCCCAGAGGGAGCAGGTAAATCAAAAGAGCTCCGTAAAAAAAATGCAAATTATTTACATGCCTCTTTGCTGCACTCAAGTGCTTGCTGAACAAGGAAAGGAATTTATTTGGAAGTTTATTACACCTAAAAATGTAAACACCAGGAAAGGCTCTCACACACCAAGCCTGAATCCCAAGGGAATTTTTCACAGCAAGTTACAAACATGGATTTATACTGGAAATATTTACAGGTCTCACTACTGCAGGCACCACTCCAGCCTGGCAGAGGAGGTGCAGGGAAGCCAAAATAAACCCAAATCCTGTGATCCTCCAGCCATAAGGAGCAATAATTCCTGCAGCAGGGCTGCTGTGTCCTGTGCTCCAGTGTCGCTGTCCCTGACATTCATTGCCTGGGCTGGCAATAAATCACTAAAAACGTGGCTCACACACACATGGGCGTTGTGTGAATGATTTTAAGGGACTAAAATCCAGCATTTCCAGACACCAGCCCCGATTTTTGCTGCTTCACCGGACACAGATTTCACGGCACCCTTTGGAAATATTCTTTTCTCTGAAGTGTTCAAGGCTCCACGGATCTGCCAAGAATGAGGCATCAGGATTTCAGGGAATGCCCTGAGCAAACACCTCTGCGTGCCCCCCCCTTTGTTCCCTTCCCAGAAAACCTGGCCTTTGTCTTGTCCTAATTCCAAATGCATCCACATGTCCTGCCTGGTCCCGCTCCCTCCCTGGGGACACGGATATTTTACAGATGTCACACCCAGGAATGCATCAGCCTTTCTGGAGTGCACTTTCCTTAAGTTTCCCTGGGCCTGGGGGGGTTTATCCCCACTTTCTTTGGATTTCCATGGATCTGGGGGTGGGCAAACCCCACTTACCTTGAGTTTCCCTGGATCTGGGGGGGTTTACACCTTATTTCTTTGAGTTTCTGTGGATCTGGAGGGGTTTATCCCCACTTGCCTCGAGTTCCCTGGATCTGGGCAAGGGTTCAAACCTGATTTCCCCAACTTACCCCGGATCTAAGGAGGTTTATCCCCACTTGCCTCAAGTTTCCTGAATCTGGGGGGGGTTTATCCCTTGTTTCCTTGAGTTTTTCTGTTTTTGAGGGGGTTTATCCCCCTTCCCTTTTATTTTCCTGGATCTGGGGGTTTTCCTTTATTTCTTAGAATTTCTGTGGATCTGGATGGGTTTATCCCCCTTCCCTCATATTTCCCTGGATCTGGGAGGGGTTTCTTCCCTATTTCCTTGAGTTTCCCTGCATCTCAGGTGGTTTATCCTTTTTTCCTTGCGTTTCCCTGGACGGGCCATACGAGGAGCACCTGAGGGCACTTGGTTTGCTGGAGAAGAGGAGACTGAGGTGAGACTTATCCCACTCTTTGGCTTCCTCCCCAGGGATCACTTTGCTTATTCCTCAAGCGCTTTTACTGTGGCCGTCCCAAAACCAGTCCCAAAGGTGCTAGACCAATAAATGTTTGAACTCGCCCATAAAATCCCTACTAGGTTACATTTTCCAAATAAATCTGTGGCTGTGCTGGCTGGGCTCCCATTCCTGAGGCAGCTCTGGATGCTATTTTTAATCTCGGTGAGAAGATGAATCCCAAATTTCTGGACAATGTGCACAGGCACCTAAACTCAGGAAAAGAAGGGAAGGGGAGAGAGAGGAGAGGAGAAGGAGAAGGAGAAGGAGAAGGAGAAGGAGAAGGAGAAGGAGAAGGAGAAGGAGAAGGAGAAGGAGAAGGAGAAGGAGAAGGAGAAGGAGAAGGAGAAGGAGAAGGAGAAGGAGAAGGAGAGGGAGAGGGAGAGGGAGAGGGAGAGATTTCTCCCCAGCTCCTGTCATCCTTACAACTGAATCCCACAGGATTTCTCACCTGATGGCAACACATGTTTACAATTCCCTTTGTTTATCCACAAACACGTTTCTAATTTCATCTTTTCATGTCAGACACACTTCACCTGCTCACCCTCCCAGACATCCACCTCGTGATTTTCCCCGCTGCAGGAAGCGTGTAACCAGACAAAACTTGGATTTCATCAAAATTCCCTTTGATGAATGTTTATAAACTGTAAAACAACAAGAACTGTGATGGAGAATTGTGCTGCAACACCACACACTGGTATCTCCTGCCAGGAACACACCGAGGGTGCTGCCAAAATCATGAATCATGGAATCACTGAGGTCGGAAGACCACTGAATCCAACCTGTGATGGATCACCCAGCCCAGGGCACTCAAGCTGCAGTGCTTGATGGCACAAAAATGGGAAAATTATTCCACACACCTGCCCTTCCTCAGGTTCTCTAAGGCACAACTGTCCCTAATTCCTGACTGAATTAATTTGACTGTCAGGATGGTTCTGGAGGAGGAAGCTGGATTCAGTCATGAGTGAATATCCAAGGACTGTGAGGTGCAGATCCCAGGCAGAAGGAGCTGGGCTGGCTGTCAGCACGATCAGGAGCTGAACAGATTCAGGCTTGAAGACAGAAACAGCCAAAAATTATTTCTGAAAGGCTTTCCTGGGAATATTTCAGTCCCCAAGTCCTGCCCCTGGGGGCAGGTGCCTGTGGCATGTGGCACCTGTGTGTGAGGGTGTCACACACGAGTGAAACTTGGGGATTTTCACGTCGGGATTTGGAAGGGCTGACGTGAAGGGAGCTTTGTAAAAGGAGCTCTGGCTCTCCTCAGCTTCCCACGCCAGGAGCTGGGAATGGGAATTAGGTTAAGGAGCTCCTGGGCTCCCAAGCAGAGCATGGCACGGAATGAAAACGAGCCCTGGCTGGCACATGACCGGGATGAGCAGCAGCATTAATCCCACTCTGGCACCAGGAACAAGCACAGGGCCAGGCTGGAATACCTCAAATTCCACTTGAAACGGTACAAAAACAAACCAAAAAAATCCTTTTATCCACTAAGTATGATCCAAGTCTGGCACGGGCAGCTCCATCCTCGGAGGGCAAATGGGATCCAGCCCCGAGCTGGGGACACCTCAGCCAGTCAGGGATTCCAGGAAAACTCACTGGTGATGGGAGAAGCAGCACCAATCCCACAGCAGGGAACAGACAGAGCTGAGGAAGTTCTGAGCTCCAGATGACAAACAGCTTTTACCTTTAGCTGGAGTTGGCAAAGGAAAAATATTCTTCCCAGCAATGGCACTTCCTTATGAGCCTCACGCTTCATTCTCCTTATCTGCAAGAACTCTGAGATGCAACAGGCAGGTCCCTGCTTCCGTGGCTGAAGGAATGCCAAAACACCAGCCAAATTTTGTGTGTGAGCTCAGCCACCCTCCCTGCACAGGCTGGATTGGGAAGCAAGGGATCAGCTCCCTCCCCAAGCCTTGGCACAGGTCCCACTGCCAACAACAACTCCCGGCCCACGGTGCAGACCATCCCTGCCTGGGAGCTGTGTGTTCCTGGAGCTGCTGTGCTTCCCTTGGGATCATGCCTCAGCTCCAGGGCTTCCACACAACACCAGCCTGTGAGTCCTGCACCTCTGGAACAGAGGGAGGGTGTCTGGAGCCCTGCTGGAAGCATTCCCACAAGACCCAAATTCTGGGCCCCACACAACGTGACGTGGTGAGACTTTGGGGAATTCTCTCCTCCCAGCCTCAGCTGCCCTTCCAGTTGTCTGGGAACGTCTCAGGGATGGCCAGCATGACTTGTGGGTTCATTTTTGGGACACAAAGACAAAAAGAGAGCCCCAGACCAAAGGATCTGGCTGTACCCACCAGCTGCCACCAACACGGAGCAGGGACACCAACACCCCAGAGGAGAGGGGAGTGATGGCACAGCCAGTGGAGCAGCTGCTCCAGAACAAATCCAAATATCTCTCACAGCAATGGAGCTCTTGGATGGTGCTCCAGCCCCACAGATCCCCTGAGGGGAGGCTCCAATCCCAGAGTGCCACCCCCATTCCCAATGGGAGCCCGTGGGCATCAGCCAGACCCATCCTTCCAGAAGGCTCCCACTCCTCAGCTGCCTTTGGGAATGTCTTCTCCACTCAAGAGGCACCAGAGATTATGGGAAGATTGTAAATCCCAGCATTACCCAGGCTGCAACCACTTGCTCCTAATGATGCCCCTTTGGAACATATGCTCAGCCTTCTGTCACTGCACTCAGAGGGGCTTTGGGAGCAGGGAAGCCCCAGCACAGCCCCACAAACAGGATTTCACAAACAAACAGCCCCACAAACAGGATTTCACACTTCCAGGGTGGAATTCTGCCTTTGATCAGGCACGGGGTGACAGCAGCACCCCCGGGGCACCCACACAGCTCCAAAGGGAAGGACCAAATTGCAAGATTTGGCTTGGGACTTGGCAAAACTTAGCTCCTTAAAAATTTAGCTCCTGCACTGTGTCCAGGCAGAGGGATGACCCTGATCCCCAGGGAATGTCACATTCCCAAGGCTGCCAGAGCTCAGGGAATGTCTGGATAACCCTCTCAGGGATGCACGGGGATGTTGGGGTGCCTGTGCAGGGCTGACGACCCTGTGGGTCCTTCCAGCTCTGGTTTTAAGTGGAAAGGAGAATTCCTCCACCAGCCAGGCACCTCCAGTGCTCAGGGGAAAATGGGGATGGGGGAAAGTGGGAGCCCAAAGAAGGGAGAACACACGGAGCAAGCAGGAGCAGCAGCACGGCCCTGGCAGCTCGGAAGCTCCCGGCCCTTCTGGAGGGAGCCTGGCTCTGCTCCTGGGAACAGCACACACACAGAGCCATGCTGGGCACAGCACAGCTAATTAGTGTCCTTTTCTGTCACTAATGAGGGTGGGAAAGCAGCACTGGATGTGTGATGTCTGTATTCCGGGGCGGCTGACAAGTTTTCCCAGCCGGAGCCGCTGGGCTGAGCGAGGGGCTGGGATAAATCCCCTCTGCAGGAAGGGACTCCCAGCTCCACGGGCAGGACTGGGAGCACCAAACCTTCCCCCAGGGTGACACAGGTCAGGGGCACCCAGCCATGCTGTTCTTACAACCACACACCATTCCCAGCAGGGAAAAAATTCTGATTTGCAGAGCTCCTTTCCTCCAGGATGCCCAATCCAGGGGGGTTTCCTACCAAAAACTGAGCTGGCACAGGGTGAGGAAACCAAACCAAACCCCACAACCCAAACCTCACACCAAGCACCAATTTCATAAACACACCTTCCCTTTTCCTTTGGATACTGAGGTCTGTGCCAGCTTAAAAAGTCCAAGGAAATCCTTTTCCACAATCCCGTTTATCACCATGTTTCTCCAGCTGTATTTCAGCCTTTTAAATAATGTCAGATAAAGGCACACCTGCAATTCCCTCTTCAATGCCCGTGCTCCAGACCAATCCAGGGAACAGCCCCACGACACCTTTATTTCAAATGTCACCTCAGCAGATGGCAGAGAAGAGCCCAGGAGGGACAAGTGACAGCAGTGGTAGCAAAGCACAGAAAACAAAGCTTGTTTTCCACGGGCTTTCTTTGAACTTTCCTTGGAAATTACGTGGCATCAAAACCGACTTGGCACAAATAACAATTGTGGAATTAGGGCAGGACCTGGACACGGCCTTTTCCCAGACTTCCAGCAGCTATTTGGGGAATCTGAGCTGACACTCTGTATTTAAACAGCTTTTATTTTATATTTCTAAGGTACAAGGTGGATTTGGTGGGCAAGGATTTATTCCAGGAACTCCTCCCAAGATTTATTCCAGGAACTCCTCACAGGGTTTATTCCAGGAACTCCCCACAGTTTAAGGTGAAACAAATCCTTAAATTTGAGTGAAATGGTGGAAACTGATTGACACAACAGATTCCAGCATAGTGCCAGCTGAGCTTGGCAGGATGTGCTGATGAGGATGTGGGAGTACCAAGGAAAAGGGGCACAGGGCAAATCCCCATGAAATCTTGGAATCATTTAGGATGAAAGATACCCCTAAGGTCATCCAGTCCAACCCCAGCAGCAGAGCCTGTCCTCCCACAGCACAGTCAGAACTCTCTGCCTTTCCAATCTACACAGAATCCCAGGAATTCAGCCCAAAACCTCAGGCAAAGTCACCTGAACACCGAGGAGCCTCAGCTGCCTCTCCAAACACACCCACAGGGACGAGCACAAATCCACACAGGAGCTGTCAGTCTCCAGAGCATCCAGAGGGGAATGAGGAGAGAGGCTGGGACTGTTCCAGCTGGGAAATGGGTCACTGCAACAGGATTTGGCTCATAATTAACCCCCTGCATTAATCAGGCTCCTTGGAAGGGTGGAACCAGCAGGAATGGCTCAGGAGTTCCTGCCTGGATGTCCAGAGCTCCCATCTCAGCACCCACTGGGAAGGAGGAGTTATCCCTGGCACAAGGCAGGAGCTCTGTCCCACAGGCAATGTCCTCCCCTCCCAGGCATCAGTCAGGAGCTGTGGAACAAGATTTAAGTGCCTGAAAGAAAGCCCAGCTCTGCGGAGCAGCAGGAGCTCTCCCCACACCTGGGAATTCTCTTCTGTGCCATGCCAGCCTAGGAATGGGGCTGGCTTTTATAGAAAGTGGGAATTCTGCAGGGATCCAAGTGCCATGCCAGCCTGGGAACGGGGCTGGCTTTTATAGAAAATGGGAATTCTGCAGGGAACAATGTGCCATGCCAGCCTAGGAATGGGGCTGGCTTTTATAGAAAATGGGAATTCTGCAGGGATCAAACACAAACTCCTGCACGTGCTGGGGCTTAGCAGGAATCCAGGCTGATCTGTGAGGGAACGTGACAGCAGCAGTGTCCCTGCACACTGCTTTTGGCTGGAAATTCAGGATATAATTCAGGATATAATTCAGGATATAATCCAGAGCGTGTGTGACTCAATAACCGCCCACCTTTTTTATTTAAGGCAGCAAAAGGATTCAAGTAAATCCAGTACTTAGAGAAGAATGTGGTTGTTTTGCTCCTAAGTTCCCAACCCTGCCCCTCCAGCAGGTGCTGGGGAGCAGGGATTGGATACTTCAAAATCCCAATTTGCCTCTTCACCTGCATCCCACTTTCCTTCCCAGCTCCCAGCTCAGGAAGGAAAACAAGCATCCCTCATGGAGAAGGGCCAGGGGAATGCTCCTTGCTCCAGGCTAACAGACCAGGAGGTTTCACTGTGGCCAAAATGTTATTTTTCTAAATATTTGCCAAGCTTAATTACAACAAAAATATTCCAAACTTCTTTTCTTTCTCCCCCTCAGAAAGCAGCAATCAAAACCTGTTGCTAAAGATTCCCTTGGAGGAGTTGAAATCCAACCAAGCAGAGCCCTCTGAAATGCAAACCCTCCCCTAAAGAAGTGAAAAGAAAAAATGGAAAGCTGAAACAGCTTCTGTGTCCAAACACAGACAGGAAAACAAGCCTGGATAAAAGGAAAAATCCGGACAGAGAACAAGGAGTGGTGGAACTGCTCCGTGTGGGCTCAGGGCAGCTGGGCTGGGCAGCTGGGAACAGCCTCATCCCACATGGACACAGCTCCAGAGGGTCAGCACGGAGCAGGAACCCCTGACCATGGACAGCAGGGCTGGAGCGTGGCCAGGGACGGGAAGGGAGCTGGGAAGGGGCTGGAGAATTCCTGAGGGAGCTGGGAAGGGGCTGGAGAATTCCTGAGGGAGCTGGGAAGGGGCTGGAGAATTCCTGAGGGAGCTGGGAAGGGGCT
>VYXD01016401.1:77014-101215 GCA_013397195.1 Hylia prasina | reverse complement strand
CAGGGACAGGAGCAGAGGGAACGGCCTCAGGCTGGGCCAGGGGAGCTCAGGGGGGATATTTGGGACAATTCCCTCATGGAAAAGGTGCTGAGGTGGAATCCCCATCCCTGCAGGGATTTCACAGCCCTGTGGAAGTGGCACTTGGGCACAAGGGGCAGTGCTGGGGGTGGATGGACCCGATGGTCTCGGAGGCTTTTCCAACCCAATGGATGCTGTGGGTCCCTGGCACCTGACAGGAACAGCTCCATCCTCTGCACACAAACACCTGGAGCAGAACTGGTTCCAAGCCCTTTCCTCATTCCAGCTAATCCTGGATGTCCTGAGGCCAGGCCAGAAGGAATTCCTGGCTGTCACTGCTCCCCACCAGCCAGGCCGGTGGGAAAAGGAACACAAACACTTGGAGTAAATGCTGAGATTCCACAGCCACTGATTCCCATGAACTGCAATCCATGGAATTAAAAAGGGCACTTTTACTGCTTGGTCATACCATCAATACCAGCTAAAATTCTGGGATCTTGGCTTAAAATGAAACCAAAACAGCATTATAAAACCAGTGTGAAACCTTCCCACACCACATCCACCTTAATCCCTCTGGATTCCCTAAAATGAGACAGAAATACTGGAAGACACACAAAAGGCCATGCTGGACACCTGTGAAAGGGGAGGGCAAGACAGTGCTGTTCTTTAATCACAGAATCACGGAATTCCACATTGGTTTGTGTGGGAAGGGACATTAAAGTCACCTCATTCCACCCCCTGCCATGGGCAGGGACACCTTCCACTGGACCAGGTTCCTCCAAACCCTGTCCAACCTAGATTTGAACACTGTATTTTTTCCATCTCCCTTTGTGCCTCTGAGAAAACACCTCCCTCCCTGTGCTTCATTAATAAACCTTTCCCAAGTGCTCTGAGTATCCAGGTTATTATTCCTATTATTATTATTGTTATTATTATTCCTATCAGAAAAGTGATCAAATCACCTCTGGAAATACATCACAAAGAGACATTGCTTCAGGTCCTTCCCAAATTTAACAGAAAAGAAGGAATTGGCCCCAAACCCACAGCCCTGCAGTCCAACGTGGTGGTGATGAATCAGTTTGTGGAATCAAGTTCACACAGGCCTTTGTCCAAAAGCATTTGTCAGAACAAAAACAGAACCACCCAAAATTGAACTGCACTCAAGTACTTAAAAAAGGAGGAGGGGCAAGGAAGGAGCAGACAGGGCTGGATGTGAGGGATTTGGGCTGGAAGGGACCATCTCATGAGGATACCCACAAATTAAGGAATGCAAGAGCCAGGAGAGGGATGGGTGCAGTATTTTCTGCAGATTTCTGTCAGTGAGATGCTGTTTCCCACTCTCAGGGGCTGAGGTGGCAATGGGAGCTGTGTTATCCCAGACACCTTCCATGGAAAAACACCTTTCTGCTAAAAAGGCCCCACAAACCAACTGCAAACCACTCCAAGAGCAGGTTCAGGAGCACTCATGTCCCTAAGGATAAGGATCCCAAACCACTCCAAGAGCAGGTTCAGGAGCACTCATGTCCCTAAGGATAAGGATCCCAAACCACTACAAAAGCAGGATCAGGAGCATTCATGCCCCTGAAGACAAAGCCAAGTGGAGCATCTGAAAAAATGCTTTTACAAGGAATCACATAAACACTGGAATTGATTTAAATCTTCAAATTCTGCCCTTGCTTTCCCTCCACCAGCAGCATCATCACTGACACTGTGGTGATGGAATCCCAAAGGGAACTTTGAGTGATCACAGAATCCCAGAATGGGNTGGGCAAGGACACCTTCCACTGTCCCAGGGTGCTCCAGCATGGCCTGGGACACTGCCAGGGATGAGGAGTTCCCAGAGTGAGCATGGGATCCCAAAGGACAGGGAGTGAGGATGGGATCCCAGAGGGCAGGGAGTGAGGATGGGATCCCAAAGGACAGGCAGTGAGGATGGGATCCCTTTGGGATGCGCTCTGGGATGACCCTGCCTGAGCAGGGACCAGATCACCCCACTGGGGTCCCCTCCAGCCTGACCCATCCCATGAGGGCCACCAGAAATGCTACAAAAACCCAAAGCAGGAAGGCTCCAGCCTGGAGGAAGCTGGGAAGATGCCAGGGGAGCAGGAGCAGGCAGAGAGGAGGATTTGAGGGACGTGCCAAGCTCCAGCCCCTGCCCGTGTCGCTGGTGCCGTGTGCAGGTGTGAGACCATCCCCCAGCCCGGCAGCTCCCCCAGCCCGTGGCTCTGCTGAGGTAGCAGGGCCAGCTGGGCTCCCAGCCCCGAGTCCAGCTGGCCCTAAACCCCTCACAGACCCACCCAGCAGCTCTCAGGCCAGCACAATCCACACTCCGGGCGCGGCCCCGCAGGGACCTCGGCGCTTCCCATCTTCCCTGACAAACACGGGTTCCACGGAAAGCCAAGTGTGAGGGCAGAGGGCTATCTTCACTGAACATGTTTTAGCAATTAGGGCCTCGTGGTCTCCACCAAAACATCCAACACAGCACAGCAAAGCCATTAATAAAGTAGACACACGGAGCGGGGTTTTATGGACACGGCACGCTCCGGGTCCTCTCCCGGCTCCAACACTCCTCAGAACCCTGGGAAGCTGCCTAAGAAGATCTAATTAATTAGAGTCATTACCCAAATCATGCTATTTCCCTGCTTAGATATGTTTAAACTTCATTATTTCATCCCAGGATTTTCTCCCGTTGCAGCTTTCCACACACCAGCAGCTCTGCTGGACATTTTCTGCTCCGGGAGGGATGAAAATCCCTGGGATCTCCAGCTGCCAGGGCAGGGACACAGCTGGCTGCATGCAACACCTACAGGGCAGCAAAGGCTGGAATCCCAGGGAATTATGAATTATGAATAATGCAGGGACCTCAGCACCGATCAAGGCCTGTTAGGATTTCATTTAGCAGAAAACAGGGATTGTTCTGCCTGTTATTAAACCCAAAACTCCTTCCCAGCCTGTGCTGTTCAATTAAACATGACAAGCTCCATGCTGACAGCCAGGATGCTCCCTCTTCCACACCCCAGGATTTCCAGGCACTGCTGTCAATGCTTCCCATCCAGTCTTAGGGGAGATTTATTTACCAGTGTTGAGCTTACTCTTGTTCTTACTGAAGCCTGACAATTCTACAGAACTTTCAGCCTCATTGTTGGTCCAAGGAGCTGAGTCAGCCCCCATCCCACCTGAAATCCAGCATATCCCAAAGATGGGAATCCACCTCAGCACATTCCTCAGTCCGAGCTCTTCCAGCACCTCTTTCCCAGGTGAATCTCAGTCCAAAACCCACACCAGACACGAAATGCAGCAGTGACAAACTCCACAGTCCTCATCCGTGACTCCCATCTGCATCCAGCCACTCCCTGCATTTGCAGGGCTCTCTGATGCCCCCGGTTTGGCAGCCAGGCTCTGCCTCTGGAAGCAGGACAATGCCAGGAGGATTCCCTGAGGCCCAGGATTGCATCCCAAGGATATCCTGCACACCAGCACTATCCCGAGGGAGCTCCGGCTGTGCCTTCAGCTATTCCACTGCACTGCTCATAAAAACCAGGCAGTGTCCTCAGGATTCAGTAAACAGGCTCCTTCTGCCAGTTATGCAAATCAGATGCAGATTTATCCCCACAGACTCGGCCAGTCCCACCAAGGAGAAGGGAACAGCAGCATCCCGACAATATCAGCCCCACCCTGGTGCTCCAGGAGGGGATCCAGAGCCCAAACCGTGCCTGGAAGGGCTCCCCTCACTGCCCCCCACCCTGCAAAGCACAGCCAGGGCATCTCTTCCATCCCAAATTTCCAACCGCCCCACACCTGCATCACCTTTGGTTTGATTGCCAAGGTTCTGGTTGGTTTCCCTCCATCCTTCGTGGAGGTGACACACTAAGCACCCAGGGGCCCACAGACCCTTCCTGCTCCAGCCATCCCTTTGGAACTGGAGCACCTACACAGACAGGGAACAAACATTCCTTGCACCAAAACCAACTCCAGCCCCAAATCCCATGGGAGAACATGCTGGTTGTGGGAATGATGTGGCACAGCCACAGGGGAGGTGGGACCAAATGTCAGGCCCATCACCTCCAACACCTGCCACCCACCTCCTGCTCTTCCTCAGGGCAAATAATCCCCTTTTTGAAGGTGTTAAATCCTGATTTTGCTGCTCAGTTCTCCTGCAGAACATGGCTCTGGTTTGGAAAAGCATCCTCTGGATTTCCTGGTACACATTGTGTGCTGAGGGATTTGCTTCCTGCAGGAGCTGTTTTAAGCCAAGTTACAAAGTCTCAGCATCAAGCTGAGGATCCTGTTGCTAACATGATGCAGTTTAAAAACAGCTGGGTTATTTTGTTATTTAAAGTTTTTCTATAGAACCATTTGATTTGTGTTTTCTGGGCTCCTGGCAAACAGGAGGTGCCAAAAATTCCCATGGAAGGCAGCAGGAATTCTTTGCCATGCTGGTCATTCTCCCACCCTGCACTTCAGAACATCCCCTCCCCTTACATAAAGACTCCCTGCTGGAATTCCCTTGGTAAACCCACATCCACACTCGTGTTTCGGAAATTTGGACTTGGAAGAAGTTTGGGATGAGCCCTTTTGGAGATAACAGGGCCCCTCCCAGGGTCACACCTGGGGCAGGCGGGGCTGGGGGGCTCCCCCCTCTTCCTGCTCAGGGGAACTCCCTGGAATGTGCTCCAGGGACAGGATTAGGACTGGGATCAGGACCTGGATGTGCTCACAGCAGGGCTGAGCCCAGCCCTGGGGTCGGCTGCTGACCAGCTCTGCACTCAGGAGCACCAAGACACACCCCTGGGACAGGAACTTGCTTCTTTAGGGGATCACTCAAGGATTTAGGAACTGATCTTTAGATCCCAGGAGGTTTTCTTAATTGCTGATGAAGGAGTGGCCAAATTGTTTGGAAGAGTGGTGGGATTGAGAGAATAATCCATGGACAGACAGCAAGAGAAGATCCAATGGGACGTATCCAACAGGGACTTGGCACCCACAGCAGCAAGGCTGAGTGCCTGGATAACTGATCCCAAACTCTGCTCCTTCCTCCCAACATTCCTCCCAGCCCTGACTCACCAGGGAGCAGGTTGGGATTGCTCAGGAGTCCACCACCACCACCACACATCAAACACAGACTTAATATTTCTCCTAATTTCAGTCAAAATCTCTGATCTCAAAGTCATTCCCCAAAAAAAAAAAAAAATCTTTAAAAGGAACAACAGCCAAACTCCCCTAAAATCCAACTCACAAACAAATTCTGAAAAAGCCCCAAAGTGCAAAACCCCAAAGGCACCACGACGAGGGAGGTCACTAATTAAAACATTAGCAGGCAAAAAAAAAAAAAGAAAACCCAACCCACCAAACCCCAAACCTGCTTACGGTTCCTCTTTAATTAGATTTGTTTACAATAGCAATACTATCGTTCTGGAGATATTCTGGGAAGCTCCTGCCAGAAGTGATTTACCTTCCTCAGCAGGAAAGGTCAGGCAGGGTGCAGCTTTAGCACTTTCATGGACATCTGCTGATGCATCCGGAACACAAAGGAGGAGGCAGGAAAGGCTGGAGTCAGACAAACCCTCTGAAATATGTTTTTGTCCAAGCACTTTTTTTTTTTAATTTTTTTTTTTTTTTTGGTATCCCAAGAACAATCAAGTAAACTTGGCTGGGTGTGTTTCAGGACTTATTAAAGTGCTCTCCAAATTCTGCTTTTTTGTTACTATGAAAGCTTTGACACGCCTGAGTCCAGGGAAGAGGAAGGTGTGGGAGGAGGGAAGAGGTGCAGCCTCACCCCGAGAGCCTCCACTCAATGGGGAGCAGGAAAAATCATCCCCATCCCTGCTTGTGGCTGAAGAATTCAAATTAACTACAGCCAAACAAGGCAGGACCTCCAGAGGCAGGGGAATTGTCACAGGGAATTGTTGGCATCTGCTGGATGCCTTTCATTCCTGGATCAAGTCCTCTAGGAACCTGAAGCAATTAAGGTTCACAGTGCCCGTGGCTTTTATTGGGATTTCTCCAGGCTCAGCTGAGAACAGACACACTCGTGGTGCTTTGAGGGTGATCTGGTTACCCAGGACAGAGGTGAGAGGTCTCTGTGAAATTCCCATCCCTGGGAATGTCCCAGGCCAGGCTGGACAGGGCTTGGAGCAGCCTGGGACAGTGGGATGAGCTTTAAAGGTCCCTTCCAGCCCAAACCATTCCATGATCACTGAAAGGTCTACAGGATGCTTCCAAAAGTCTGAGGTTTGTGTGGAAAACCATGGAAAGCCAGGATATACCTGCACTGCAGTCTCCTGCCCTGCCAGCATCCAGGGAAGGTGGATTCCTCCCTTTCTTTCCCATGGTTTGACCCCCTCCTTAACTGCATTTGCATAACTAATTACCACATTGGGTTTGTTGCATTCAAAGTTTAACCATCCTCAAGGCTCTGAAAAGAGCTTTACAAGGTCATGTATCACAAAATCCCAGGATTCCTGAGGTTGGAGAAGTATTCCAAGGTCATGGAGTCCCAGATGTGCCCACCTTGTCCNGCCCCTTCCCAGCTCCCTGCCCTTCCCTGATCACACTCCAGCCCCTCAGTGTGCTTCTTGTCATGAGGGGAAATCAAAACTTGGGAGAAAAGGTAAGGGAAAAAAACCATGAGGGAAGTTTGGGGAGGGCTCTGCTTCCTTCTGGATGCTCTGGGATGCACGTTGGGCACCACAGCAGCCCCAGAACAGATGATCCCTGCCAGCCTCTGCTGCTGCCCAAAATTCCCACTCCTGCAGCTCCAGCAGCTCTGGAAGTGGAGCAGGGCAGAGCATCCACCCCTGCACCAGTGCAGGGATAAAGGAAAACCACAGGGAGTTTGGGGGAAAGGGGGAAAACGAGCTCTGTAAACACACTCAGTGCTCCTGGGTGGTCTTCCAGGAAATCCTTGGAGGCAGCTGGAGGAGCTCCTGTGGGGTGTCACATCCTCACTGCTGCAGCTCCATCTATCCAGGTAACTCTGGGATACACTCAGGCTCCACACCTGGGAAAATGTGCTCAGGAGAGACACATTCCCAAAAAACCAGGAAACCCCACTGTTCTAGAGGACTCCAGGCCCACTCCCAGAACAAATTCCCTCATTCTCATCAAACCCTGATCCCCATCATTTCATCTCCACCCTGTTAAAGGGAAGTGCGAGGAAAGTATTCCAGTTTTTGTGGAGTTACTTCCTACACGTTGTGTGTGCAGTACACGGAATTCTGTGTCCCAGCTGCTCCCTGAGCTAATTCCTGTCAACTCCCTGACCCTCCTTGGCAGCCAAAAAAGCCAATCCAGGCATTTGGGTCAGAGAGAAGACACAGAGATTTTTCTGTGTCGCTTGTTTTGTTCTATTTTTCAGTAAAATACCAGAAAAACGCTGACAGACCCACTTTAAACTGAGAACAAAACATCTTGCTGGCTTGCCATATATTAACCCCAAAATTCTGTATACAAACAGCCCTACAACCCTGCTGGGCTCAGAGCCTTAGTGGGAAGCCAGGAAGAGGGATTATTTTGGAATTACACCACTCAGTGAAAGCAGAATCCGGCCCCAAATCCTTCCATCCAGCTGCTGGTGCCATGTGTACATATCTGCAGTGAAGTAAACAACGCATTTTTGGACAAAAATTAGAATAACAACTTGAAGTGAGGCTTTTGGCATCCTTTCCTTCAGCAATTCCCGCAGCAAACCCACAAATCTGTGGTTAAAAATTCTGTGGAAAACGGGGCAGGGCCAGGAAAAGTAATAAAAGCTTTTTTAAGTCAAGTTGGTGCAGTTTTAAGAATAATGAGCTCTGGCCACCACAGATGTCCATGGATTCTGCAGAGGGATGGCAGGAGCACCTGGAGATGTCCAGCCAGGCCGTGGTGGTCACATCCCTGTTCCAGCCATCCGTCCATCCTAAGGGCCAGACCTCAGCTGATCCAAATTCACCAGGAATTAATTTGGCTTTTCATTATCGGTGCTGCTGCTGCCTGAGTTCATTGTGTCCCCAGCTAAGCCAAAAATAGTGTTCCTGACCCAATTAAATTGCCATCCAGGATGACAAAAGGTGAGGGGAGGGGAGAAAGCAACTGGAGCAACCTCAATTAACAGGAATTAATTTGAAACACAGCCCTCCTTGCCCACTGCTGAGCCACCTACGGGAGAAATAAATGCCGTATGCAAAGAAGGTGATTTAGCCAGCTCGTTGCTCTTAGGTGTTTCAGTGGCTCAGATTTACATAAATTATAATCTCTGGGGTTTGATCTCGTGTTCCCTGCTCCCCATCCCCTTCCTTTTGATGTCACTGGGAATTTTCCCTGCGTGGGACTGCAGGGCAGGGACCTCTTCCTGCGAGACTCAGCTCCCCCAGACATGGGAATTGCTCCCTGGGGTCATCCCTGGCCTTACACAACAGGCCAAGCACAACCAAGCCAGGAAACTTCTACAAAGTCTGAGCAGGGAACTGAAATCCTGCTCAGAGAGAGGAAAACAGCAATAAACCCTCTCAGCCTGAATCAAGCTAAGATTTCACTGCCTGGATCTCACATTTTATCTCCTGACCGCCCTGATCAGACACCAAAAAATCCCCCGGCGGTTTGTTTTTAATAACAGATAATTTTGTGATTAATTCCCCTTTATTGTCTATGGAAAACTCCCAGTGCTTTGATACTCCAGGCAGCATTTAACTCCTGGATGCCTCCAACACCCCCTCCCCACCTTCAGAAATCCTGCTTGGAAGGAAGAGCTGGGGGAGAGAGCCCAGGCAGGGGCTGTGCACAAAGCAAAGACAAATAAAGAGAAGAGAGCAGGAAGCTGGAGGCTCCTGCACTCTCCAGCTCACACCAGCCCGTCCTACACCCACTCCTTTGGGGCAGGAGCTCCAGCCAAGAGCCCTTCCCAGCACGGAGGGAGGGATGAGCACAGATCCACTGCTCTCCCTCAGCTCTTCCATCCCCCCTCATCACACCAGGAAAACGATTCCTGCAGATTGGCTTTACGTGTTAATTGGTTAAAATCTTATTGCTGTGGCACCTAAAAGCAGTCATGCAACAATAACAGTCATAAAAAAAAATACAGTGCCCGATAAAGTGGGAGAAATTATTATTGTATCCACGAATCCAACAGATCTGACAACAAACTGATGCAGGACATGGTACAAAGAGGATCAGATGGAGTTTTGGGAAGGAATTCCTGGCTGGGAGGGTGGGGAAGCCCTCAGGTTCCCAGAGAAGCTGTGGCTGCCCCTGGATCCCTGGAAGTGTCCAAGGCCAGGCTGGACAGGTTCAAATCCCTCCCATCCCTTCGTGCCAGGCTCTGCTGGTTGTGCACCTGCTTGAAATAAAATGTTGGTGTCAGTGGGTGTAAGAGGGGGGAAATGCGTGACAAGGGTTTTTAAAAACCACCTTGCTTCTGACAAATCTGCAATAACTTGGAGTTAACTTCTAGTTCCTTGGAGAACTCCCTCTTTTCCTGGCCCCCTGCACTCTTGGAGGATTTGCTGGCATCCCCATCCAGCTCACGCCCCGGGAAACGGGTCCTGGCTGTTTGGGATCTCTGGGAGCAGCAATCCATGGCATGCATCCCCAGAACAGCAACACCCTCAGAACAGAAATCAATTAAAAAAACCCCCTGATTTCCTCAGGGAGGTTTCTGGAGCATGCCCAAGGCGGGCCACGGTCCCTGCTCTCGGGTGGGATCTGGAATTCCGCGTTTCCCGGCCGGGTGAAGCCGCTGTTGTTCCCTCTCACAGTGAGGTCACAGCAGATAATTCTTGGAAGCAGCCACAGGAATATTGATGGCAAACATCTGGCAAAGGATGCAGAGTTAGCTCAGCTCCCCCAGCTCCATGGACACGCTTCCCACCGGAGCGGCTCAGCCCCTCCGGACACCGCCTGGAGCCTCCCTGCTGTGCTCCTGTCAAACCTCAAACTGCTCCTCCTTGTCCTTGTCCTTCTCCTGGTCCTTCTTGTCCTTCTCCTTGTCCTTCTCCTTCTCATCCATCTTGTCCATCTCCTTGTCCTTCTCCTTCTCATCCTTCTTGTCCTTCTCCTTGTCCTTCTCCTGGTCCTCCTTGTCCTTCTCCTGGTCCTTCTTGTCCTTCTCCTTGTCCTTCTCCTTGTCCTTCTCCTTGCCCTTCTCCTTGTTGTCCTTGTCCTTCTCCTTGTCCTTCTTGTCCATCTCCTTGTCCTTTTCCTTGTTCTCCTTGCCCTTCTCCTTGTCCTTCTTGTCCTTCTCCTTGTCCTTATCCATCTNCTTGTCCTTCTCCTGGTCCTTATCCATCTCGTTCTTGTCCTTCTCCTTGTCCTTCTCCTTCTCATCCATCTCCTTGTTCTTCTCCTTTCCAACACCCCTCTGGGCCAAGTGGCACCAGGAGCTACCTGGATGGAACGAGGCAGCTCCAGATTTCAGTCCCCTCCTGAATTTTGGGAGCAGGGAAAGCTGTCTCTCTTTCCAAAGGATGGGCTCCCAGGGGAGCCAGCCCTGCCCACTTCCACTCCAATTTTTATGGAATCACGTTATAGAATCCCAGAAATGTTCAGGTTGCTGGGGATTATCCGGTCCCATGGGCAGGGACACCTTGCACTATCCCAGGAAATGCAGGATATGGATACAACCTCTCAGCATTACAGCAAAATGTTCCCAATTTGTCATTCCCTGTGACATGGAGCTTCCTGCAGGCGCCTCTCACGGACACACAGAGGGAATTTCAGCATCTCCACAGGAAAATACATCTTGTTAAATTTCCTACAGCTTTTTTTCCTGGAATATAAAGGGATAACAAACACCTTCATCCTTCCAGGGTAGTTCTGCTGCACTGGAGCCTCCACTCCAAACTGGACAATCCCTGGGGTAGAAAAGCTTTGGTGGTGTCTCAGTCACTCTGTGTCCCTCAGATTGAGTATTTTTACCTGCAATAATCCAACACCCCACCCACAGACTACTCCATGCCCTTTGGATCCAATGGCTTTCAGGGAAAACAGAAAACATTTCCAGCACCAATTCAACAAAGGCACCAAAATAGGGAATTTGGTTTTGATAATTTTAACGTCTTCTTTGGCACATCCTTGGTTTAACCATCTGCTTAAACCCACACAGCCCTGTCACTCAGGGAGCTCTCAGGAGCTCCTATTTAGATGATGGAGAATTCCATGGAATGACAGAACCACTGAGGCTGGAAAAGGCCTTCAAGACCGTGGAGTCCAAGCTGAGCCCAATGCCCACCTTGTCCCCAGCCCAGAGCTCTGAGTGCCACCTCCAGGTGTTCCCTGGACACCTCCAGGGATGGGCACTCCAAACCTCCCTAGGATGTACATTCCAATGTTCTACAACCCTCTCAGTGAAGGAATTCCTGCTGCTGTCCCCCCTGAGCTCCCCTGGCCCAGCCTGAGGCCGTTCCCTCTGCTCCTGTCCCTGTTCCCTGGGAGCAGAGCCCAAATCCCCCCTGGCTGTCCCCTCCTGGCAGGGAATTGCAGAGAGGGAAAAGATCCCTCTGCATCCTCCTTTTCTCCAGGCTGAGCCCCTTCCCAGCTCCCTCAGGAATTCTCCACATGCCTCACTCTCCAAACCCTTCTCCTGGCCAGCTGCAACACGGATGATGCTGAACCTCAACACTGACAACACGGACGAAGCACAACAAAAAGGATGGAGGATTCCCTTTTCCCTGTGGATATGGGCTCTTCTCCTGGCCTGGGACACTTCTTGTCCCTCTGAGGTCACAGACCTTTGTGGCCAACACAGAGGAAGGAGCACATCCAGCACCTCCCTGCAGAACTGCCACGGTCACAGCGCTCACAGCCCCGAGCTCCCATTCCTCCAGGGAGCCAGTTCTGCTGTAAACAACTCCATGAGCCACTCCAGAGGGAGAGGAACACCCTCCCTTGTGCCCGGGGTGGGCACTTCCCACTGGCAATTAGAGCCCAGCTGGAAGGGCTCAGCTTTGAACGTGATGGGATGCTTGGAAAATCCGGTTGTTCATTTACTGCTTCAAGAGGAGCTGAGCTCGTTTGAAAATCTAGTCCTGACTAGCCACTGAGCCTCTGCAGAAAACTGGTCCTTAATCTCGCCACATCTTGGTTTCCTCACCTTTAATTAAAAGGTATTTAATATATAAACCTCCTCCACTGAGACTCTGTCAAGTGAACTCCATTGGTTTTCCCATCCTGGAAAGGATTGTGCAAGTTTTCCCTCGGTGACAGACACAAAGGAATCACTCAAAAATTGTGGGATCCCCCCCTCCCCAAAAAAGCCAAGGGGAGCACCCCAATGGAAAACAGATCCTGTATCAAAGGGATTTTCTTATTTCATGGTCACAGGTACTGCAGGCAGCAGGGTCAGAGTCTCCTCATCCTTGTTCCCGCAGTTTTCCCTGAATTCCTCACCGTGGCTGACAGATGGAGCAGCAGGAGCTGTGGATACCACAGCCATTCCCACCAGGTGTCCTGACCCCCAGAGCAGAGCTGCCGGGAGGAGAAATCCTGGCTGAGGTGGGAGGGCATCCCCCAGCCAGGGGAGGGATGCAGATATGGATTAGGGCACCGATAAAACAAGCCTTCAATTAATCCCAGGGGGAAATGCATCCCAGGCACAAAATCCCTGCACGTTCTGGCACAGATGGAAATGTCTTCCCAAGAAGAGCTGTGCAGGGAAAAGCAGGGATGGGGGAGGGACTGGGGAGACTGGTTAGCCCTGCACCAGCATTCCCAGCCTTTCCCTTTCCCAGACACAAAAGTCCCTCTGAAACTGAACCCCACGCAGGAGAAACAACACCCGAGCAGGAATCCACAGCCCAGGACGTCAGGGGTGACTCTGAGGGAAGGTCTGCACTTGTCTGGGGGAGCTGTGGTCCTGCTCCAGACCACATCCAGCACTGACCACATCCCCTGGCCGCAGCCCAGAGCTGGAATCACTTTCCCTCTTGCAACACTCCCCAGCCGGGTGTTCTCCTCCAGCACAGCCCTTCCCATCTGCCTGTTCCCACTGCGAGGGCCATCCCGTCCCTCTGGCTCCCCACCCTCAGGAACAGAAGCTTTTCCTGCTCCCTCCTCACATCCAGGTGGTTCCCAATACCAGGAATAACAACAGGAACCAGCCATCCATTAACTGTTACAGTGCCACTCCAATTAAACATCCTGAGGGTGACCATTCTCCCAGATTTACCAGGGAATGATGCACTTGGATGGATGCAGCTGCATAAATTCCCAACAAATCATGATCCATCCCAGAAGGGGAGACCAGATTTTGCCTCAGCAAATACAGTGAGGATCTACTTGCACCTCCAGAGCCCATTCCCATCTCCAAATTCCCCCCTCCAGGCAGTGCCCAAGCCCAAATCCCACTTGGCAGTGACTCCAGAAATAATCCAGCTGAGTGGCAAGCGGGCACAGAGGAGCCTGTGGTGATTATGTGGGTTCTGCCTTCATGTGAATCCCATTATTTATACAAAAACACAACTTCAAGCCAAGCACCACAAACATAAATAAATGGATAGATACCCCTGGCTCATCCCAGACTGTCCCAGCCCTCAGCATCCCAGGCTTTCACAACCTCTGCTGCCTCTGAGTCGGGAAAGCAAATCCCTTCCTTGGAGTTTCCCATTGATCCCTCCCTGACCCACAGCTTGTTCCTATCACTAACCCACACCTGTCCCCTTAATCCTTTTTGGGATTAGCTCCATGGGACTGGGAAAGCCACAGGAACACCGAGGTCTGGTTTGCAATTCCCAGCAGGTGTTGCTGCCCATGGAAGGTGCAGGATGGGCCACACACCCAAATCCCAACTGTGTGTCCCACTTTGCTCCTCCGTCCCTTCCTCCCGGGGTGTTTGTGCCTCAAATCCCTACTCCAAGGGGTCTGAATCACCCACTCAGGGATTTGAAAACATTTCTGCCGTCCCATGGAGCAGGGCTGGCACTCACTGAGTGGAGACAAGCTGGAGGAGGAGCCCTGGAAGCCGGGAGATAAAATTCCCTCTGGCACCACACAGATCTCAGCTGATGGGGAACACCACACCCAGCTCCCCGGGCTCCATCCAGACAGGAATTCCCATGCATGAAGGATGCAACAGCAGCTCCCTTTGCAAACCAGATCCCTGTCACACATAAAACAGCATTTTCACCACTCTCATTCCCCATAAAGTCACTTCAGTTCTCACCTGCTTTGAAAGGAGTGATTACTGCCATTGCTCGCACGTGAATAATTCCTATTAAAAGTGAGGAAATGACACAGGGTTCCTCCTCAGACGTTACAAGTGGTGACAGAGCCACCATCAAGTCACAGCCTGTCCTGTCTCGAGTGCCAAGGCAGAGTAAAACATGAACCCACAGCTCCAGTTTGCGGGAGGAACGTGACAATTTCCAAAAACCAATAAATCAGCAAGGTGCTTTTATTGATCCTTCCTAACACTTGCCACAGGGGGGACGCTGGGATGGGGCTTCCACAGAGCTCCCCCTTCACAGGAGCACAACCAGCTGCACCTCCCAGTCCTTGGGGTGTCCATGGGGTGTCCCTGGGCCATCCCAGGAGCTGGGCACAGGCAGATGTGCCCGGAGAAGCTGCCAACTCCCTGGCATTTCATCCCCCCCATGGAAATATGCACAGGGAGCAGAGCATCAATGCTGCTTTTGTGATCTCCTCAGCTGACTTCATTCCTAACATATGTCTGAATGGAAGAAATTAAATGACATGACAAATCCATGACATTTTCCATCTGAAGAAGGCCGAGGAGCTCGCTGGGATGAATTAGGTCCCACCGCTGCCAAGCGTGTATCTTCAGGAAACTGAGAGTTATCCTGCCAAAGGGTGGGGGGAGAGCAGATCCCCTTCCTGTCTATAAATATTTTTCTGCTGCTCTGCTCCTTCAGCAGAGCTCTTCCAGATTTCTGTCGGAGCAAAGGAGCGCTGGGGCTGCCTCTGACGCAAGCCTGGAGCAACTCCAGTGACATCAAACACCAGAGACAGGGAAGGACTGGGCATAACCCCACACTCACCATGTCCTACAACTCCTCTCCTCCCAAAAACGTCACCCAAATCCCCTGAAGTGGCTGTGTCTGTCCCACAGCTGTCCCATGGGGCATGGGGAGGTAACTGTGCACAATCCCACATCCCTGAGGATGCTCCCAGATGCTCCCTGGTTCCCCATCCGGGGCTGGACGTGCAAAATCCGAGCAGCAGGTGGTTTGGAATCTGAAAATAGGAATCTGCCTCCTGCTTTTCTGGAGCCTGCACAGCCCTTTGAGCAGTGCAAGGGAGAGAAGCCCAGCACGATCCCAAACCTTTTTCCCAAAGGGGAGGTCTCCGGGTCAGATGTTTGGGAAGCGAGCGAAGGCAAACCCTGGGGTTTGTACCTTCAATCTGCTCACCAGATGTGCACTTCAAAAAGCCTCCACGTCCAAGTCAGCTGTAGGAAAGAGCCTTTAAAGTCCTGTGCTGCGTGACCTACATCCCTCGTTCTTCACTCCTTCAGCAAAACTCTTCCTTTTCTCCTTGACCTCCGATTGTTTCCCGTTTTATCCCAAAGGCTTAAAAGCCCTACGAAAGTGCATCGCCAGCGATTTAAGAGCAAGGAAGAGAGGGATGTGCAGCTCACATGGAAAACCTTGATGTGTGTTATACCCTGGAGGTTCCAGCATTTCCCAGGCAGCATTTCCCATCTCGGAATCCCTAAAACCCGAGCCGGGCAGGCGGGGAGGGCGCAGCCGGAGCCGAACAAAGGCGGGAGCGCTCTGCGGAAGCGCTCGGCTGGAATTTTCTCCCCAGGTACTCTGAGCTGCATTCAATGGCAGCAGCATTAATGTCTAGTCCATTCTTCCAGCACGTTGGCTTGACCTCCTTGGCTGCTGAGAGCCCAGCAGCCTCTGGCCCTGCCCTCCCTGTCACCCCCAGCGTGCCCGGCTGCCGCGGGATTCCCGCGTGTGCCCGTCCTGCATCGGCGCTGCAGCGGGATCATGGAATATCCTGAGCTGGAAGGGACCCACAGGATCATGGATCCAGCTCCTGGATCTGTGTTTTGGGGTGCACAGACACCCCAAAATCCCACCCTGGGCACCCCTGGCAGCGCTGTCCTGGAGCTCTGGCAGCCTCAGGGCCGTGCCCATTCCCTGGGGAGCACCCAGCACCCTCTGGGGGAAGAACATTTCCCTGAAATCCAACCTAACTCCTGTCTGGCACAGCTCCAGCCATTTCCCTGGTCCTGCCCCTGTCCCAGGGAGCAGAGGCTGGCGCTGCCCCCGTGCTGCCCCTCAGGAGCCCAGGTGAACTGGGGACAATCCCTGTGCCACCAGCGCCCGCCCGCTCCTTCCACACGCCCTGCAGGAAGCTCTCAGTGCTCTGAGCTTCCCGAGCTGAGCCTGGAAAAAACATGGCACAGTGCCAGGCAGCTCATCCAAAACCATCTTAAAACCCTGCAGCCTGGTGCCGGTGCCAGGAGAGGATCTGGATGTGACCCAGTGACACAGTGACTGCGGGCACGGCTGGCACCAGGCAGCTGCCAGGGACACCGGGGGGCTGCCAGCCTGTGCCAGCAGCTCCTGCAGGTAAAACCTCATCAGGAATCAAGGGAAGCTGTGCTGGCAGATGCTCCTGCACTCCGGGAAAGGGAATCGAACAGCGAAAAGGAAAAGGGAGACAGAAACCTAAAGAAAACAGGGAAGAAACGTTTCTGTCCACTGGAATCGTATCCCATCTATTTTTAATATTGAAAAGGAAATGTGTTTGCTGGCTCATTTACAATAAAGCTTTTCATCCTCTGCAGCACAGTAAACCCCCAGTCACAACTGCAGGAGAAGCAGCATCACCAAGCCCCAAAAGCTGCACCTGGAGCTGGGCCAAAAGGGGAAAAATAGAATTAAGGTTTTAGAAAAGCCCTCCCTGTTTGCATTCTGTGTGAAATACCATCGAACCCAGCAGCAGGGCAGTGCTCCTCTGCTCAGTAACAGCTCAGGGTCTGGTTTTAGCCTTGGAGCTGGGAGATCAGGGACATCCCCAGCCCCAATCCCACTGGGAGTCCCTGAGCTCTGGTCTCCCAGCACACAGCAGAGGACTCACATCCTTCCACACAGCCCGGAACCAGCAGCACAAGGACACAACGGGCTGGAGCTCCAAGTGCCCGTGCGACCTGACAGGGATGCTGGGCACAGGTCCCAACTCCCATCCCACCCTGGGTTATCCCATGGCAATCCTCCCCAAAGCCTCCTGAGCATCCTGTGCAGGAGGACAGCCAGGTTTGGGCCCTTGGCCTTTCTCAATCTCAGACAATGCCGTTTCCCCGTATTTGCTGACATAATCCCTAAAATAGGAAACTTGTTCATAACAAAAACAGACACACCCACACCCACAATGACAAAACTGTCTCCACAGTAATATCAACACCAACCTGCTTTCTCCCTTGTTTTGTTACAGGGTTTATTTGCAACACAAGCACAGAGAAATGCTTTGTGCCTTTGATTTTTTTCTCGCATTTTAGGGTGAAAAATTCCAGGCACAAAACTTACAGACAGAGGTTTTTCACTGCCAACCCTCCAAATGGACTGGGGTTTATTTTAATTTCTCTGAAACAATATAAAAGCAAACATTCTAGGGAATGGGGCTTGTACTTCTGAGCGTTTACATCTGTATTAACAAAATCGTAATTTTCTCATTTGCCAAAAGGCAGCTGGATGGAAATGGATCAAAACCCTTGCCAAGATGACGAGGTGGAGAATCACAGGAGCACTGAGGTTGGGAAAAACCTCTGAGATCAGTGAGCCCAAGCATCACCTGTGGTCACCACTAGCCCATGTCCCCAGGTGCCACATCCACACTCTCCCAGGGATGGGGACTCCACAGGAGATCCTCCAGGAGAGGAGGGACACCCCAGCAGCTCCAACAAACCACGGTGCTGCCGTGGCAGAGGGAGCCAAGCACGTCCCAGCTCCCACCCCATGGCAGAGGGCATCGCTGTGTGTCCTCAGGAAGGAAGGGATGGATAAAAACACGGTGCAGACACCTCAGCAGGAGTGGTGTGAGAGGTGCAGAGCGTGCTGGTGACACCCCAGGGGTGACAGCCAGGCACTTTCACCTGGATAAAGGATTCCCACCAGGAAGGGTTTGACAAACACAAAATGCTGCACCCATGTCACAGATCCCTCCTGGAAACCCAGTGGAAGGTGTGCTCCACCTCATATTATAGCCAGAGCTGGCATCTCATCCCAAACCAGGGAACCCGGGGGAAGGTGTGTTCCACCTCATATTATAGCCAGAGCTGGCACCTCATCCCAAACCAGGGAACCCAGGGGAAGGTGTGTTCCACCTCATATTACAGCCAGAGCTGGCATCTCATCCCAAACCAGGGATGTGAGCATTAACCTGGATAAAAAGGGAGCAGCACCAGCACAAACAAGCACCAACACATGCTCGGTGCCCTCATGGTTTCCTTGAAATCCTGGCCATGTTTCAGCAGGAGCCCTTGTCCCTCTGCCCACTCCTCCTCCCCTCCCTCAGGATTCAGAGCCTGTTCCCATAGGAACAGCACAAGATGGCACAGGGACAGAAAGGAGCCCAGAGGGACAGAAAGGAGCCCAGAGGACAGAAAGGAGCCCAGAGGGACAGAAAGGAACCCTCAGGGACAGAAAGGAGCCCAGAGGGACAGAAAGGAGCTCAGAGGGACAGAAAGGAGTCCACAGAGACAGAAAGGAGCCCACAGGGACAGAAAGGAGCCCACAGACACCAGGATACACCAAGTTTTTACTGGAAATCCTTGGGTGGAACAAGCTCCCCTCAGAAGCACAGACATCACTGGGCCCTCAGCACACACAACCACAACAGAAGTGCCCATCTGAAGGGGAATTTTTTTTTTAATGAAAGGGCCCTTTCAACTCCAGAAGGTACAAGGAAGTAAACACGCTCGTGGGTGTAAGAAAATAAAGCCTTTCCATTTCAGCAGCACTTAACATAAGCTCTAAAACAACAAGAAAATCCAGGCCTGCTCCTGCCACGTGCCAAGGCCGGGGTGCTCCGATCCCTGCACAAACCTGCACCCCTCAGGTGCCCCCTCAGAACATCCCTCCTGCCCTCCATGGGGGCAATTCCCAAGCCACCAGAGCTGCTGCACCTCAGGGCACACCTTAAGGAAACGTGAGGGAAAAATGGGGGAGAAATTCATGTTGGGGACATTTCCCAATCCTGCCAGCCCCAGAGGGGGTGCAGGACCATGGCTAGACCAGGATTTAGCCCATCCCATGGGAAATCCTCTGGCTGTCCTTCTGCTCTGGCACAAGGGGAAGAGGAATGGCTGGGCAGGCATCATGTCACTGCTGTCAATGACAATGAAGGGCCCTAATTAATAATTAATAATTTTGTCCCACAGTTACTGCAGGATGTGGCAAAGCCACTCCACATTCCCTGGAGCACCCCCTGGCAGCCCAGTTTACCTGGAGCTGGGAGCACCAGGCAGTTTAATGAGTGAGGTAATTAAGTCACTCACTAATCATCATGCCAAACAACACGGGGTGTGGGGGGGCACTTTTCACTGCAGCAACCTCTAAACATCAACAGATTTCCACCAAAAACTTTGTTCATCAGCTGAAATCCCTCCCACAGCACAGCTTCCCACCAAAGGCCTCATCCATCAGCTGCCAGGGGGTTCCTGGCACCAAAATTCCTCCTGTCCAGAGATAACTGGGAGAGAAAAGTGAGAGTGATGATGCTGAACCCTGCAACACCTGGGCCACAGACTCTGTCACCCACTGAGCCCCAGGGAGGTGGTGGCAGGGTGGCACAGGAGGTGCTGCCACCCCACAGCTCTCACAGGGGACAGAGGATGAGCAACCCTGAAAATCCTTCCTCAAACTCCAGCTGCCTCTGACGCCCAGGCAAAGGAAAGGAGGAAAAGCCAAGGCTGGTGCACACCTCCTGCTTGTCCCAAGGTTTTCCAAATGCCCACAAGGATCACAGGGCCAAGGAGATCTAATTCCTCCCTTCCTTGACCCCACAGAGGGAAATTTTTCCTCCAGACCAGAAGGGTTTGTGATTTTCTTTCACTTTTATTTCCCCAGCCTGCTGACTGGTTTTGGATCAAGAGTTTATCCATCAACCACCCCGGGCCAGGAGCCAAACTCTCACCCCTGGAGCCCCCAGTGCAGGGCCAGCCCCAGGAAAAAAGCCATTCAAAAAGGGGTTTTCCAGATGTCCAGTGGGAAATCCAGCCCAGCTGCCCACACAGTCTGCCCTGAACGTGAGGAATTCCAGGCTCCTCTTCCTCCTCTCACTCCAAATGCTCCAAAAACACAACTCACCCTGAGCACTCGTGTCCCTGCAACCACATCAAAGCCCCTCTGAGCCCCATCACCCCAAAGGACACTCAAAATTCCAGCCAGGCAAAACCCTGGGGGGGAACAGAAGGACTTGCAAAACTCATTTCAAGTCTCTAAAACTCAAACTCCCCTGCTTCAGCCAGGGTTCAGAGCCTCTTCACAGAACCACCCCCAGCTCTGATGCATTTTCCACTGCCTGAACACCCCCAGAATGAGGGATCTCTACGGGATGCCTGAACCCAAGGCCAGCTGCCCATTCTGCAGAGTTTAAGCGTGCCTGTGTCCTGCTCAGGGAGCTCAGTCAGAGCCTGCCTGCCTCACTTTTGGGCTCATGTTATCCCTGCTCTTTGCTGGCGTGTTTGGATGTGCAATCCACGTAATTATCCCAGATAATATCCCTGGTCCACGACAAACATACAGAAATTAACATTCCTGAGCTGGCCATTAATGGCTCCACAAAATCCATTATTTTCTGGAAGGCCTACACTTACATTTACTGCAGTAATTTTGCACTCAATTTACTTTTCAGCCCCAAATTCCTTTCATGGAGGTGGATCTGTACTTTGCAGCATTTTCTTATTTTGAGGAGAAGCAGGGAAAGCTCAGCTGGTTTTATCTTTACAGCTGAGATTTGTTGCTCAGAGCAGCTGTGGCTGCCCCTGGATCCCTGGAAGTTTCCAAGGCCAGGTTGGATGGAGCCTGGAGCACCTGGGACACTGGAAGACGTCCCTGCCACGGCAGGGGGTTGGAACAGCACAATCTTTAAAGTCCCTTCCAACAAACCATTCTGTAATTCCGTAATTTATCACCATTTTCATGCCCCTGACATCTCAAAAGTTCTCAGGTGTAGCTGAGGTCAGGGTACCACAAGATGAATTTCCCAAATCAGACACCCAGAGCCTGGATTTCCAGCACCCCCAGCTCTGGGGACAAGGATCTGTTGAGGCAAGTCCAGAGCTGAAGCTGTAATTCTGCAGAAGGAAGAAGCGCCTGTGAAACGCCTTCCTTGAATGCAGGCAGGTATTTACAGTTATCCCAGCACAAAAAATGCAAAAAATTATCTGTTCAGACATGTGGTCTGACTTGGAAGCACCAGCAGGGTTATGCTGCAAGCCTGGAAAAGTGGTTCAGGAGAAACATTATCCTTCTGGTATCATTATCTTTATTTTTTATTATTTATTTTAATAGTTTTGAGGGGGGGTTTTGCCCCAGTCCTTAATTTTTCACCTTGACTTCCTTCACTCAAGAAGCCTATCTGGGAAATGGCTCAGAATCCCAGGCAGTTTGTAACGAAGCATTTTAATCACCTGCTCATGTGCAGGTTACTGACTTGGGAGGGTTTTTATTTCATTCCCAGGCACGGCAGAATCACTTCATTAAACTCAACGAGGCTTCAACAGGGAGCTTTTGTACTGGAATCTATCAATTACCTCCAGTAATGAAGAGAAGGGGAGACACACACAGAGCATTCCCGGGATCCCTTTCCAAGGGGAAGGGGTGGAACAGGCACTTGGGGCTGTCCTGGGGCCACCCCACCACCACCACCCTGCAGTGCCAAATTTCTGCCTCCATCCCACTAAAGGAATGAAGATGCTGACACCCATCCTGACATTGAGCTGCTGGCACAGGGAAGGGGAGGAATTCCCACTCCTGGAGGGATCTGGAAGTCCCGTGGATGTGGCATTTGGGGATGTGGGTTGCTCTGGCAGTGCCAGGGAAGGGTGGGCTCAGTCTTGGAGAGCTTTTCCAACCCAAACCACTCTGTGACTCCACGACTGTAACACATCCCCCGGCACAGGACTGCTGCTGCTTCCTCCAGAATTCCCATTTTCCCCATGCCAAGGCCAGGAGGTGCTCAGAGGGTGGCTGCTGAGATCCCCGTGCCAGCTCTGAGGGCACAGCCAGCGTGATGCCACCCCTGGGCTGGGGACATTTGTGTCAGGAATGGCACAACAGACGGCCCCAAGGCCGGCCCTGCCAGCAGCTCCTGCTCGTGCCAGGAACACCAAGGATCTGCATCCATCAGGGAAAGGTCGAGCCAGGACAGAGCCCAGCGGCTCCCACAGAGAACAAGGTCACAAATCCCCTCCTGCTCTCCTGCAGGAACTCAGGCAAAGCAGCACCTTGCAATTTTGAAGAGTTAAAAAGGTCCTTTGTGGGGTTTTTTGGATGTTTGGCCCAGCCATCCTTGCTGTGGGAGTTGTTACCCTCTGAACTCAGGAGTTATTTCTTCTGGGCTTCCCCCTCACAGGTAACAACATCCCAGCAGGGAAACAACCTGGATTTCAGCCCCAGGGACAACGGGTTTGGAGATGGTACGTCCCCAAAAGCAGGAGAGAAGGATCCCACTGCTCCTGGCCCTGCCCCGTGCACCCCAATCCCCCGGAGCCCTACGGGCACACAGGTGGCACCCACAGCTCCCTCCATGCTGGAATTCAGGGGTCAAAGCAGGACAGTGGCAAAGCTGCAAGGTGGAATTCCAGATTCATTTCCATCCCTGCAATCTGGCCCCAGCCAGGAAACAGCCTCCAGTCCGTGCTGGAAAGCCACCTCATTGCAAAGTGACAAATTTTGTGTCCCAGCACCCAAAAAAACGGCACCAAACGGAATCATGGAATCATGGAAGGGACCTTAAAGTTCATCCCATTCACACCTCCCACCACCCCAGGCTGCTCCAACCTGGCCTTGGACACTCCAGGGATCCAGGGGCAGCCACAGCTTCTCTGGGAATTCCAGCCCAGCCCCTCTCCACCCTCCCAGACAGGAATTTTTCCCCAATATCCCAATATCCCATCAATCCCTGCCCTCTGGGCCAGTTTCAATCCGTTCCTCCTTACCCTTGACCCAGCACAGGACAAATCCAAACGCACAAACCTCCTCCAAGCTCCCTCCAGAGTTTAAGAACCCCAAATGAAAAACAAAGTCAGGAACTGTTCATATTACAGGAGTGCAGAATTTAAACACACAACACTGCCCGGGCTCTTGATTCCTGACCTCCCACCACAAATGCAGGGAGTGCAGCAAGAGCAGGACATAAACCAGGTCTTGTGAGGGACAGGAATAAATTTGGGTCTGAAATGAGGGGCATCTGTTCTTTGTAATGGCAAAGAGCAGAGATCTGCCCCCGTGAGCAGAACTGACAGCAAGAAATGCATCGGAGCAGGGAGAGCTGCCCAGCCCCACGGACCTGTGCCTTAACTCAAAGCAGAGTCTGACCAGGAATACACACAGAGATGAACACAAATTAAACGTAAATTGAGCTCCTCTGAAAAAGAAAACACAGGAAACATGCAGGATGAGGCTGATTACTCAAGAGGAGCTACCACAGGGACCGAATTGCCATCCTTCCTGAAAATAAATCTGGAGTTGCATGTACACAAATCTGACTGTGAGGTTAGAATATAAAAAACTTTCATATGCATGCCTAAAATATTTAGTATAGAGGTCTGGAGTTGTAAGACACATATTGTGATATAACTGAAAAAGGATTGTGCTGTGCCATCACCTGTTGTGTCCTAAAAAAAAGAAGAGTGTTGTAAGAGCCTGGGAAAAGAGAGAGGCTCACCTCAAACCACTGCTGAGACCCAAAAAAATTAACTGAATATATAATAATCATTAGTAATTATTAATAACATTAATAGAAAAGTATAAAAATTATTATAATAATAACGTAGTAACAACAGTAACAAGAAAAATAAAATGTGTTTGGACCCCTGGGCAGTGTTAATTTACCCCTTGATGGTCACAAACAAAAGGTGGCCAAAGCACAGCTCATCCCATGGTAAAACCAGTCCTGGATCAAGGATCACTAAAGCCAGACTCAGATTTACTGACCAGAAGCTTTTCAATCTCCTGCTGAGTGGGAGCAAGAAGAAAAACCCCCAAAATATCCTAAACTCAAATATTTCTCAGA
>VYXD01016401.1:56158-68646 GCA_013397195.1 Hylia prasina | reverse complement strand
CGGGCCTTGGTAACGGCCAGGGGTCCAGGGGCAGCCACAGCTGCTCTGGCAATTCCAGCCCAGCCAGGAATTCCTGCCCAACATCCCACCCAAAGCTACCCTTGGCATCACTTCCCACAGCCCCTCCTGTGCATCTCAGCACAGCATTCCAGCCAGGATTTCCTCCAGCAAGCCAGGGGTGCCTGTGGGACAGCAAACCAAATCTTTGGGGGTTTTATTTTCCCCATCTTTCCCAGTTTGCTGGATTTCCATCCCAGACACAGCACACAGATCCCTCCTCCTCCTCCCCAGCAAGCCAGGGGCGCCTGTGGGACAGCAAACCAAATCTTTGGGGGTTTTATTTTCCCCATCTTTCCCAGTTTGCTGGATTTCCATCCCAGACACAGCACACAGATCCCTCCTCCTCCTCCCCAGCAAGCCAGGGGTGCCTGTGGGACAGCAAACCAAATCTTTGGGGGTTTTATTTTCCCCATCTTTCCCAGTTTGCTGGATTTCCACCCCAGACACAGCACACAGATCCCTCCTCCTCCCCCCCAGCAAGCCAGGGGTGCCTGTGGGACAGCAAACCCAGCCTTTGGGGTTTTTATCTTCCCCATTTTCCCAGTTTGCTGGATTTCCATCCCAGACACAGCACACAGATCCCTCCTCCTCCAGCCCAAGCACACAAACACCACAGTTCAGCCTCCCACTAATGCAAAAAATGTTAAACCCTGCTCCCTAACGAGGTGGATTTGCTCGTGGCATGTTGATATTTCTCCAGCCACATTCCCTCCCACGAAGTTCCAAACGCCTCCCCGAGAACCAGGAGCAGACAGAGAGAGCTGAGCTCCCACAGCTGGGCTGGAAATGTCCTGGAATGTCCAGGGAGCCAGGAATGGGGCAGGGACAGCACCACAAACACCCCCCTGACCAAGGAGCAACCCCCCAGCCTTGGCTGGGCACAATCCCTGAGGGAAGGACCCGCACAGACATCTCCAAGGATGGAGTCTGGCCAGAAAAACCCATAAATCTGCTCCTTTAATCACTGTCTGAAGCCTTTATCACTGTTATTGTTCTTATTATTATTGTTATCGTGGTGTGCTGAGATGCTGCAAGAGCTGCTGCTTCCAGCTCCCGGGAGGAAAGGGAAAGTTTTGACCCAAAATTTGCTGCTGGAGGGAATGAGCAGAAAATAAAAAATCTCTTCTGATTGAAAAGACGGGGAAAGAGCCAGAATTTGGGTACCTTAAAAAACAAAACTGGATGATTATTCCTGAGCAGCAGAGGGTGAGTGTGTGGAGCTCCCAGGGGAACAGCCCTGCCCAGGGATGTGGCCAAGGTCAGTGGGATAAGAGCAGCCCCATCCCAGCCCCTGCTCAGTGTTTTGGCTGCACACAGTGAAGGCCTCCCTGTTTTCCCTGGTATCTCTGTGGGAAAAGGCCCTGCTGCAGGAAAATCCTGGTGAAAAGGAGTTAAAACGTGGCTGTGCTGTGAGCCCAGGGGTGGGTGGCCCTGGGGCAGACCCTGAGCTGTCACAGCAGGAACATCTTCTTGACAAGGCAATCCCAAACCCGGCGTTTCTGAGATGGAATAAACCCAAAGCTGAATTTTCCCAGCGTTTTAGAAGAGGTGCTTTTCTCCTCCCACGTCCTTTCTGTGAAATATTTTGGCACAGCAGCAGCAGCTGGGAGGTTAAACTGAAAATACTACAACAGGTATTCTTGGAGATGTTTCACTGCATTTGAGCATTTATTTATGTGCTGTCTGGGCTGTTCCAGTACCAGGAACACAAGGAATACTCTGCTCCACACAGGTTCTTGCACCTCAAGTATCCCCAAGCACTTCCTCGGAGCACCTGGAACAATTCTAACAATTCCAACAATTCCCTGAATGCCTCACAAGTGCATCGGGGCTGTTTTCACTCCACTTGCTAAACAGAAGGGATAATTCACCTTTAACAAAGATCTGCCATCAGACAGAAAATAAACACCAGCAAAACCAAACAAACAATAGCTCGGAGCTTTCCAAATAAAATTCCTTTTCCCTTTCAGTTGTGCAACCTTTTGTCCCCCAGCCAGCAGAGAATTTGCTGCCAGGGAAGAATTTCATGCTTAATCAATTTTTGCCTGGCTGGTGTTTGTAGGTTCCTTCTCTTCCCTGCAAATGCAGCTCAGGATACCTTGGATCTGCCATGCCCAAGGACGCAGGAGAAAACTGAGGGCTGGTTGGTTTGTTTGTTTTTTCCTGGCATTTAGGAATTCTTTTGCATCCCCCTCGCTGCTGAAGGATCCTGAACAGGGCTCCTGGTGCTCAGCAGGGAAGGACTCAGCTCATGGGAACTCTTGCACAATTTCTTTTATGTTCTGAGGCACTTGAATGTGACAGAATCATTCACCAGCATGGAGAAAGCCCACCTGCCTTCTGCTCACAACAGGCTGGATTTCCAGGAATATGCCCTGATTTATTTCTGGAAAACACCTCTTGCACCCACACCAAGTGATGGGAGCGCTGGGAATGGTCCCAAAGCTTCTGCAGACTCAGAGGGAGCAAGAGATGCCCCAGACAGGAGAAAAGGTCACCAGTCCCACCCCTGACCCTGTAAACCTCTGCGTGGGCTGAGCTGAGAGGTCATTCCCCTCTAATCCACACCAAGAGACTCAGCTTCCTAAATTCCTCTTCCCCCACTCCTGTGCCATTTGATCTGGGTCAGCTGAATCCCTGACTTCTGCTGAGCATGGCCAGCACAGCAACAAGGAGAACACCCCTGGTACCCCAAGTATCACAGGGTCCTGCATTAAAGGAGTGTAAAAACAAAACTTAAAAAGCAAAGCGTTTTCCCCACAGTGTTTCGTGCACTTCATTCATCTGCTCAGGCACAGAATCATGGAATACTGGAAGGGTTTGGATGGGAAGGGTTTCATTCATCTGCTCAGGCACAGAATCATGGAATACTGGAAGGGTTTGGATGGGAAGGGTTTCATTCATCTGCTCAGGCACAGAATCATGGAATACTGGAAGGGTTTGGATGGGAAGGGTTTCATTCATCTGCTCAGGCACAGAATCATAAAATACTGGAAGGGTTTGGATGAGATGGGACCTTAAAGCCCATCCCACCCCTGCCATGGGCAGGGACACCTTCCCCATCCCTCTCACTCCTCACCTTCCTCCACAGCCCCGCCAGAGGCTCCTGAAAAATTCATGGAGCCAAAACGCCCGTCAGGCACTCAAGTTCTTGTTTCATTTAGCAAAAAAGAACAGTGTGCATTTGCCACGCTCAGACACTCATTTAGATGATCAAGAGAACAGCAACGTGCAGCTGAGCTCTGACACGGAGCAGAGCTGAGCTCTCAGACACAATTCCCTGCGAGCAGATCATCGGGAAGCTCTGACAACTCCCAGACTATTTCAGGAAGCTGCAAGTTTTAGCCAACAACTCACAGCCATCCACCCCAGCTACCTGTAAGCAGCTGGGATTAAATTAATTACCAAACATTTCCTGGCTCAACCCATGGAGCTTTAATAATTATCCCAACATCAAACAGACCCTGGTTACCTGGAGAGAGCTGCAGCCACCAAGCAACACCTGGCACCAATGCCATGAAAAATCACCCCTGAGCCAAAGCTCTTTGTAGGGAGGGCATGGCCAAAACCCTCCAGTCCTCAAAAGGGTGACTGCAGTGTTCAATCTGCTTTCCATCAGCTTCCCACTAAAACTCCTTGTGCCATCCCTCATCCCAGCGCCACCCAGCGCTGTAACCCGACCACAGAGGGGGAAACAGAAATGAAATTAATTATTATTTACATTTCCAGTTTTAGGCTTCTTGTATGTGAGAGAAGAGGCAAATTCAGCGTTCACCCAATATCCCTGGGAGAGAGCACAGCCACACAGAGGCTCCCCCACACACACTCAACATCAAAGCTCCTGTTTGAGCAGGCTTTTAGTTAAATATTTGTGATAGTTAATTTATTTGATCATCTGCACTTGCAAGGCTCAGAGCTGGGCAGAGAGCCTTTGAAGCACTCCCAAACACAGTAAATTATTGGGAACCTTTGTCAGGAAAGTGCTGTATGAACTCAGCCAAGCCATTTCCATCCCTTCCCAGGCCCTCTGGATAACGGTGCCACCCACCCTGCTCCAAACGTGCTCCAGGTGGAACTGGGATATTTATATTTGTATTTACATTTACATTGATCTGTATTTCTGATATTTATCTGTCCCCTGCAAAGCAGGACAAGGGGGATCACAGGGGGACATGCCAGGATGTGGGATGGATGAACAACCAGGATTTCTGGATTGAACAATTTGCTTCTTCATTGTAATTGCTGGCTTCTGAAAGACTTCAGCAACTTTGCCAATTTGTACAACCCTCTATTCTCTGCTTTTGGCCTCCACTGTGCAGTCATTTTGCAGACAAACAAGGAACAGATGTACAATCTAGAGCTGCCCCAAGTCCTTTTATAGTAAAGGATTTCTGGCCAAACAATATATATTAAAAAGAAAAAGAGAAAAAAAAAGAAGAATTTTTGTACTTTTTCAAGGTATCTCTCACAACACCCGAACTCACACTGAAAAATCTAAAATGTCTTTGTGTGGTTCTGGAAGGCTCAAGAATATTCTGTGCTGGAGCAGCTCCTGCCCCTGGCCAACACCCACGTGTGGAGCGTGGCTGGAGCTGCCCACAAACTTTGGGGACACCCAGAGCAGCCCTGGGGGCTTGTGCTGCCATCACCAACCCCTTCTGCCCCTGGACCACCAGGACACGACCTCTGAAAGGGCAGGAGGCCGGAGCTGCAGAATTCCAGAGTGGTTTTGGTTGGAAGGGACATTCAGGATTATCCAGCGCCATGAGCTGAGACACCTTCCACTGTCCCAGGCTGCTCCAGCCTGGCCTTGGACACTGCCAGGGATCCAGGGGCAGCCACAGCTGCTCTGGGAATTCCATTCCAGGGCCTCCCCACCCTCCCAGGAGGAATTCCTTCCCAACATCCCAACAATCTATCCCTGAAGCCATCCCCTGTGTCCATCCCTGCACGGTTAACACCGCTCGGGCAACGTGACGAGGGAAGTCACAACCTCTGGGAGTTTTCCTGTGGATCTTCCTGCCACGGGATCCCTCCCTGGGGCCCAGCCCAGGTCTGGGAGTGCTGTCCCAGGAGCAGGACAGCTGTCCTGGTGTCCTGGTGTCCCCAGCTCCCAGGGCCGGGCAGCGCCGGGCGCGGCTCCAGCTCATGATGCGGGACACGGAGCGGAGCTGCAGCGCCCAGTCCTGGAGGTCCAGCACGGCCCAGCTCTCATGTGAGGAGCATTCATTTCCAGGACAATGCCCCCATTCTGGCCCTTTATGAATATCCTGCCCAAATGTATGTTTAAGGCTGCGCAGTCCCCGCGGACAAACACTTGTTTTGTTAAAGAGATCCCGGGCTAAATTGAAAACCAACACACGCTCGAGTTCTGCAATATGTTACTCAGAGCACAGTATAGACAAGTTATACACCAGCCAAGTCTTTCTGCAATGAAACACCCGTGAAAGGCCTTGTTTTAGGAAGAGGCAAAGCCTGGGTTTGATTTAACACGAGGTTAATGCTCCTGTTTTCCAATACATCCACACAGAACTCTGGGCATCTGGGCTGTTGGAACTACGGAGCGCATCAGGGTCAGAGCTGTGAGTGAAGACAGGGGTGCACATCACAGACCTTTCAGCACCCACAGATCACAGAGCCAGGGAATATCCGGAGCTGGAAGGGACCCACAGGATCGTTAATCCAGCTCCTGTGGACAGACACCCCAAAATGCCACCCTGGGAGTGGGGTCCAAACACTCCTGGTGCTCTCAGTGCCCAGCACCCTCTGGGGGAGAGCCTTTCCCTGAAATGCAGCCTAAACTGGGGCAGAACTAACTGGGAACACTCAGCAACAACGTGGGCAAGGCCACAACCCTTGAGGCCAACTGGTGTGAGCATAGGAAGTGATGGAAACCTGCTCAACCCTCCAGAACTGAGATCAGGAGGTGGTAAATGGGAAATTCTCACTTTTTCAGCACCAGCAGCTCCAAGTGCTGTTACCTGAGCAGCCTGAGCCCTCTGGCCCCAGGGATACTGCACTGCTGGAGGCTCAGGGGTAGAGATTTTCTCTAACTGAAATATAAATCAAATGGAACAAGTTGGTGTCACTTATTTCCCATACTGAATTCCCAAATGGACCCTCCCAAACAAAGAAAACAATAATTCGGCTGAGTTTGTCTAAAATGTGGCTGCACACTGCTCACCACAGAAGTCCTCCAGCAGCCGGATCACCAGCACTGCCTGCAACAAACTGCTCTGCTGGCTTTAAAGTCTAATCTTCTGCTCACCAAAGAAAAAAATCCCATTTACACCTCCCAGCAGAGAGAAAAAACCCTCCAGAGCCGCAGCTCCAGGCTCCTGCTGTCCCCACACCTTCCGAGGACACGGAAAGGGAGCAGGAAAACCAACCCCTCCTCGTGGCTGCCTTCCTGCACGGGGAAGTGTTTTGATCCTGATCAGAAAGTGCTTAATTCAAACCCAAGAGGCAGCCCAGATGCTTAAAAACAAACTGGTGCTGAAGTGCTGCTGCATTAGCATGCTTTGCATAATTCATGTGCTCGTGCTGGGGAGAGCTCTCCAGCTGGAGGTCACGGTGCCAGAGCTCCAACACGGATTCCTGCGGGCACAGCCGGGTGCCAGCCTGCCCTGCCAGACCCAGGCCAGCCCGGGACAGAGGCAGGGCTGGCTGTGGATCACAGAGTCCCAGAAATCTGGGTTATTCCCAGACACGCTGCCCCTGGATCCCTGGAAGTGTCCCAGGCCAGGTTGGAGGGGTTTGGAGCAGCCTGGGACAGTGGAAGGTGTCCTGCCCCTGCCCAGACCCATCCCATGGGATGAGCTTTGAAGTCCCTTCCAAGCCAGGCCCTCCTGGGATTCTGTCACCTCCTGCCCTTTCAGGCTGTGTCCTGGTGGTCCAGGGGCAGAAGGGGTTGGTGATGGCAGCAGGAGCCCCCAGGGCTGCCCTTGGTGTCCCCAGTGTTAGGTGGGATTTTGGGATAGAATTCCTGGCTGGGAGGGTGAGCAGGCCCTGGCACAGGGTGCCCAGAGAAGCTGTGGCTGCCCCAATCCCTGGAAGTGCCCAAGGCCAGTCTGGATGGGGCTTGGAGCAGCCTGGAATGGTTTTGGTGCCAAAGTGGCACCAAACTCTCCTGCTGGATGTCACCGACTCTGAGAAGGACTTGTGCAGCAGAACTTGCAGCAAACCCAGGGGATTTTACATTCCCCGTGCCCTAAATCCACCGTGGGCACCAGTGCCAGCCCTTCCAGCTGGGCACAGCAGTGCTGGTGGCCCTGGAGCACAAACCTGCCCAGGGACCCTCCCCAAAGCCAGCATCACAAACCACAGCTGGGTCAGCAAAGGAAAACAAAACTGCAACAGATCCCAGGAGTTTTCCACCTCCAAAGGAACACTGGGTTGTATTCACTGCCCCTTCCCAGCTACAGCAACAGCCTGGAAAATGAACAGAAAGCTCCAAACTCAACCTGTGTTTGGGGCAAAACAGCAGGGATGGCACAAGGTTTGCCTCTCAGTAACCTCCCAGTGAGCAAAATAAAATCAGAAAGTGAATGCCAAAGGTTGGTTTCATTTTAGGATGGATCCTGAGTGAGAAATAAGGAGGAAAACAAAACCAGCTACTCCTGCAGGGTCATTCACCCCCAGTAATGAGCCCAGACCAAGGGGACAGATTTAAACCACTTCTTCTCACAGACTGGGAAGAAAAAATGATTTCTCCAGCAGGTGCTGGACTCAAAATGAGAGCAGGAGATTGCCTGGACCCCGTTAAAGCAGGGGCGGTGCTGAGCCCACATGGAACACCAGCCCAATCCCTTCTGCAGCTGGAAGGAGCACCCAAAATTCCAGCAGGGAAACATTCCCCTTCTCCAAAGCAGCCACACAAACACAGGACAGGGGCTGATCATTCCCATGCACACTTTGACATGGATGTTTTATTCCAAAAGGGGCTGGAGTCTTTAAGAAGTTGCCTGAGTGACTCACAACCTTTGTCCAACAATCCAAAAATGCAGCAAAAACACCGATGTACTTCTGAAGACACAAGAGGAAATCAAACATTTTGGTTTGGGTTTGTTATCTGCTGAGTTCTGCTGTTCAGGAGGAGAAGTTTCTGTGCACTTTAACACCTTCTCATGCAGCAGGAGAAGCTGAAGTGATTTTAAAATGAAAGACTGAAGGCAGCCACCCGTGGCTTCACGTCATTCAGTCACCAATCAAAAACTACTCGAGAGCTACTGATTTATTTAAGATTGCCTTGTAAACTCAGAATTTCATCTTGCACCTCTCCAATTCTTTCTTTAGCATCACCCATGGCATAGAGTAGTACCCAAGAGACGATTTCACACCTCAGGGCCAACTGCTGCACCACAAAATAACAACAGCAAAAACCCCTTTATCTTGCACACAAGGTTAAGGAAGTTGATAAAGAGGTTTGATAAAGCTTCAGTGCTCTGAGGAAAGAGGATGGGGCAGGTTAAAGGTAAAGGCAGAGGTTTTGCTTGAACTGTTGTTGTTCACCTTGAAGAGAATTTGATGTGTAATTTAGAGGGTTCATCCCTCCACCATCATCCAAAGGGATGATGGGATTATTTGGCATGGAAAAATGCTACAGTGAAAAATGTATGCATCTACATCAGCCCAGCCATTTTTGAAGGCTTCCAGGTTTCCAGGAGCTGAAATTAATTTTAGCAGGGTTACCACCAGCTAAATACCCACCACAGTACCCTCGTATTCCAGACAGTCAAAGGAAAAGATCAGTTTTACAAAAATGTTCTCCTGTGATGTCTGGGTGGAAAAACTTACAAATGCCGTCCCCTGAGTGACAAAGCAGCTGGGCAGAAGTGTCACCACCAGGCACTGCTGTACACTGAACCCCTCTGAAATATATATATTTAGCAATGTGATTTATTAGGTTGTTTCTCCAAGCAAAAGTGTCACTGCCCCCATCACTTCAACAAGACCTTGAGGAAAAACCCCAGAGGCAGGAGCTTGTCAGAGCTGAGGCCTGAACATGGAAACCCCACAGGTCTTTTTGAGATGAGGATTTCAGAAATCTCATTTTCCTGAAGATTCCTAAACCCACTTGGGTGCCTCTCACCTCCCAATACCACTCCCACCTGTAGCAGGCATTTCAGGATCTCAGCTCGAATCCATCCCAAGGGAATTCTGTTAAATTTAGGGATCACAACAAGGAATCCAGTGCCCCACCAAAGCAGGGAAGCTGATCCTATCCCACAGATAACTCCTGCAGCCCTGTCGTGCTCCATAATGATTTGCAGACCCTAAACCATGTATATATATATATATATATTTTATAAAACAATGCCTAATATAACTGATGGACAATGAGGAAGGGGAACAGCTGGGAAACATTAGGAGTTTTCACACTGAGCTTCCAAATTCTTCAGCAGGAGACACTCAAACTGCCTTCCCTGGGATGGAAAACGACGCTGGGGCAAAGTCCAGCGGGAAGAAGGGAATTGCAGCAGAAGGAAGATGTTCCTGTGGGCAAAGCTGGGACAGGTATGATGGCAGGAACACCTCCCTCACCCTCTGGCCAAGCCCACCATCCCACAGAGGAGCCCTTTGTACACCCAAACCCCGCTCGGAGGGGTAAGAGGATATTTCCTGTCAGCCTCACCGCAGATTTGTAATCCAGCAGTCAAATTATGTCAATCACAGCTCATTAGGCAGCGATTTCCCCTGCCAAGCCCAGCCTGGCTGCTTCCTCCCAACCACGTGGCATCTGCAAACGTGCAGCCCCGTGCCGGGTTCAGGGAGACCACCCTGCTGCAGGGCTGGGAATGTGGGACCGGCTCCCAGGGCTCCCAGCCCCGGTGCCACCGTGTCTCGGGACGCTCCTGGCACCCCTGCTTTGCTCAGCTGTGGTTTGTCTCTCAGCAGACGTGGGGTGCTCACCAGAACTCAGGATTTAGGCCCACGCGTCCAGAGGGTAAAGGCAAGGAAATACCTGACACAGCTGAGGAGAAGAGAGCACTGAGGAAGGGACAAGGTTGGGATGTTCCTGAGGGGAGGTGCCAGTGCCAGAGCTGAGACCCAGCACAGCCAAATCAGGAACTTGGTGGCAAAACCACACCGCTGCTTCCCTGGACTTCACATGCTTGTGCAATCCTGAGAGGAAGGGAATTATGTCACAGGAAAAGGGGAGAATTCACATCAGTTTGAGAGGATGGAAGAAACAACACGCAGCTCACAGACTGAAACCTGGATCTCTCCTGGGCTCTTTTCCTCCTTGAAGTTCATCCCATCGAATGCATCTTCCTGGAACACACGCACAGAGCCCAGTCCTCACCAGCACAGACTCAGCACATGAACCTCAGCAGCACAGCAGTGCCCAAACCAGCACCAGGAGACACAGATCCACAGGGAAAACCCTGGAGGCCACCAGGAATGACACAGCCAGTGGCATCACTGTCCCTCCTGCTGCCTCAGGCCATCCTTGGGACCACCGATGGCACAGGGAGCACAGATCTGAGAACTTCACCCAAAAAACGTGACCTGCAGCAGTGCCCACCGGCTCCTGCAATTTATGCACCTCAGGGAGGGTCAGGAGGTGACCAGGGGTGTGTTTGAGGTGACCAGGGATGTTCCAGGTGGACAAACCACCTCACCACAGCCCTTTCTCAACACAGAATCCTCTGACAACCCAGCAAACACAAGCTGGCACACATCCATCACCTCCACACACATCATCCCCTCGCTGAAGGGACCCCAGAGATCCTGGAGCAGCTCAGGACAGCATGTCTGAAGTGGAAAAAATAAACCAGCTGGTGTCACGGCCAACCTGTGCTCTCCTCGTGGTTTGGAGGGCCAGGGCTCCCCGCTCTGCACGAAGGGAGAGAATAAAACTTCAAAACACACAAGAGGGACCTCTCCCACACAGAAATGGGCACAACCCTCCCAGCGTGAGGGCTCCAGACCTGCACACAGCAACTCAACGTGTTCATCACCGTCCAAATCAGGCTTGGGAACTTCATTAGAGATATGAAAATTGGTATTGTCAGCACAGCCCTCCGGGACCTCACCAGGGCTCTGAGTGTGCCAGCAATGCTTGTGCCAGGCTAATTTCTTAAGACAGCACATAAAGAAGGTGAGATTTAGTCTTATAACCTTCAGCATCTCCTTCTTCATACCCCCATCTCCTGACTAATCCTCTCTCCCCACAGAAAATATTCCTCATGGTTTTTCCCCTAATCATTCCTTTCTCATTAATCCCTGCACTTCTCCAGCCTACCCCATTCTGGGGTTTCACCAGTGGCACCGTCATCTCCCCCTTAGAGCCACAGAGAAAACAAAAATAATCACAGCCCGGCAGTTTATTCTTTCAAAAACTGCTCAGATATTTCCTGGAAGCTGCAGCAACACCAGCCATGCCTGGCTGGCTGCAAGAACAGCACGAGGGTGATTTTTGGTGGTGTTTGAGCCCCATCTTGCAGCTTCTCCCAGCGGGAGAAGAAATCAATGTGGGGAAATCATCCCACGCCGCATTTGTACAGTGTCCACCTGCATGGCCGTGCTCTCCCTGCAGCACTCACCCTCCCAGCCTTAATTGAAGCCCATCCTCTCAAACCACAGGCCATGCACTCCTTGCAGGCACCTCAGGAAATGACAGGCTGGGTGCTGTTATCTCCCATATTTACGTTACACGTTTCTAACGCTGCCCCAAACGACGTCTCTGCCTTTTACTGATCCCATCCATCAGCCCCAACCCGAAGCCACCGATTTCCTCCCGCAGACCACGCACGCAGACAGAGCCAGGAGCCCTCCTGGTAGTCACAGATGAATCCAGACTCGATTCTGAGCCATGTGCTGCCTGTGGGAGCACCTCCCATCTCCGACACGACCCCGGGTTTCCCCGACAAGAGCAACGCGACACCAAGGCTTTTTTTCCACTGTGCCTAATAATCGTAACATCTCACTCGCCATTTGGCTCGTCAGTGGGGGTTCCTGACTGAATAGGCTTATTCTTTTCTTAGACATGATAATCTAATTGGGTCTAACCAGAAATAATCCCCAACACACACCAGTTTGTGAATCCTCGCCCAGCGCCGGGAGCGGTTCAGTGAGCGGGGGGGCGGCTCTGGGAAGCGAGACGGGAATTACCCCGGCAGCTCCGGGCTTCCCATGGCATTACCGAGCGCAGGGCATGGCACGCACATGGAGCCGCTCGCCCTGCTCCCCCAGCTCCTGTTCCACACGCAAACGCGGCTCCGAGTCCAAAAGGCACGGCAGGAACGAGACGGGGAGCGACCACGGAGCCGCGCTGCCCCGGCACCCCGAAGGAACCGGCAGCTTGGCCCAGGGAAAGCTCAGCCCTTCCCCGCAGAGCTGATCTCACACACCGACCCGGCCGTCCTGCCGGAATAAAAACCCCGCACGCACCCGGGGGACAGCGCCGGGATGTCCCGGGGGGA
>VYXD01016401.1:36114-46185 GCA_013397195.1 Hylia prasina | reverse complement strand
TCCTCTCCTCTCCTCTCCTCTCCTCAGCCTCAGGGAAGTTGATTCCCTGGAATAACATCTTCCTGAACATGGAGAAACTCCTGGGACTTCACTGCCACACTCAGAGTCACTCATACCCACAGAGGCTGTGCCCTCCTCATCCCTGGAGATGTCCCAGGGCAGGCTGGGCAGGGTTTGGAGCAGCCTGGGACAGTGGAAGGAGTCCCTGGATGGATTGGGATGGGATTTAATGCCCTTTCCAACCCAACCCATCCCAGAATTCTGTGATTTCCCCCAGATTCTGGCAAGAGAGAACAGCTGTAGTTTCCACCCTTTGGAGAGGCAGGGAGGTGCAGGTATTCAAATGACCCGTGCATTTAACCAGAAGTGGTTCAACAAGAATTATTTGACAATGCCAACATGTCTAAATCAGGTTTTTACACATCCACACTCTCTCTGGCAGTGACAGCACAGAGAAACCTTCTCCCCTCTCCCTGTAGGACACCAGCAGGGAAAGGCCCCATCTGGCTTTCTCACACTTTTTCTTTTCCTGGGTATATAATCCAGCTTGGATTTGTCTGGAAATAAAGGTGAGCCAGAATAAGACTGCATGGCTGCATTCTCTGGGAGTTGCTCCCAGGCTGGAGATTGGATCAGGGACAATGGAGGATGAGTCAGGAAACAGGAAAAGAGATCTATCATACGAAAATATCTGTGAATTTCAGAATTACGGCAGAATCACCTCAGGGTTCAATGCCACACAAAATAGTAAAATGTTTTTAAAAATCAATTTACTAGTCCTGGTAGCTGGAGGAGGTGTCAGAGCAGGAGGATGTGGCTTGGGGACAGCCAGGACAGGTGTCCTTGCTTGGGTTTCCTGTGGCATTCCATGACACAGCAAGAAACTGCAGCACAGCAAATACTTTGTGGGGAGAGAAATATTAAGATTCTTGCTTTTTCTATATTAAAAATAAAAATTCCTCAGCTTGCTCTGAGGTCAGCAGGCCTGGACTGGAAAGAGGGAGTGAGGAACAGCCTGTTGGGATGCTCTGGAAAGGTGCAAACCCAGCAGCATCACAGCTCTGCTGCTTTTATAAGCCAACGCTGTGGTTGCTCATGAGTAACTTCAAAGCTGTGCCCTTTTTTGATGACATAAACAAAACCAGCAGCAGCAGCAGCATTTCCATGATTTAAACAAGTCCTCAAATCCCTTGGCCCTCTTCGCTCCGCTCGCTTTTTTTCTTTTTTTTCCCCCCTTTTTAACAAATGCCAGAAGCCTTTTCTGTAGAAAAATGAAAATTTCCAGTGGCCAAACCACCAGATTTGTGCTTTTGGTCCGTGGCCTGACGGGCTGTCAGGGCTGGCTGCAGCTGTGGCAGTGGCAGCTGCCTGTCCACGCTGATTGTTGGCACTGCCACGGCCATGGGGAGCCACTGAGGACGTGCCAGCTCCTCCCTCCATCCCCGGCACCCAGTGCCCAGGATGGAACAGGGAGTGTGGCACAGGCTCTTCTCAGGGCTCATCCATCAGATTGAGCTGTAGCTGTGGTGCCTTCTGTTCAAATATTGACCTCCACGGTGTGGGGAGCAGCCTGCTCCTGGGAGGGAGTTCTGCTGGAACCCCGGGCACTGGGAATTCCAGGATTTTTGTGCTGGCAGGCTCGGACCCCCCAGCAAACACTGCACTGACCTCAGCCCGTGGAAAAGGCTCCCAAAATTGAGTGACAGCCCTGGGATTGTGGCTGTGGGGTTTCGATAGAAGTGTGTGATGTCACAGGGGGCAAAACTCACAGTTTAAGGGTTTAGAATACAGCAATAGATATAAAGCAAGGTGGGGATTTAGGGCAGAGGCTGAGTCCTTCTTTTTCACCTTCTTCTCCATGGTCTGGGTGGGATTTTGTGATTGGACAGAAAAGTCCTCATTGCGGGCCAGGGGTGGTTGGGTATTGGGTTAAAAGTAAAAATAATTTAGGTGTCACTCCTTAATTAGGAAATTTATCCTTAAAAGGCCTCGTAGGGAGAGAGATGGGGCTCCATCTGGCTTTTACTTTGTTAGCCAGAAGTGCTGTAGCACTCATAGTTTGTGAGCCTGTAATATAGATAAAAATTAATAAACATCTGAGTCCAAACAAGAAATACAGTCTGGTGCATTTTATCCTGACTCTGGCAGGAAAAAGAAGGTGAAAGCAACACACCTCTGCCTGCCTTCCTCCTCCCCCACCACCAAAATATCCCAAATACCTCATTTTCCCCAAGGCCCTCCTGCTCCCCAGAGCCACACGTTGCTTTGGGGTGCTGGTCCCAACAGTGAGCACCCAGACATCTGGTGCCTCAGAGCAGATGATTAACAAGCAGCCTAGAATATGCAAATGCAGGGTTTTAATTGGCCCTGGAACACCCAAGCACCTGCACAGGGGTTCAGGAGGGGAGAGGAGGCAGGCCTGGCTACACCCAGACTGTCGTGTGCCTTTAATGATTCTCAGCTCAGCTGGTGCCCAGTGACAGCCCGTGTCCGGTCTGTGCTGCCAGGCTGCTTCCAGTTCTGCCCAGAAAAACAGAACAAACCAAACCAGCCCCGTGGCAGGGAGAGAATGGGGAAGCTGTGGGATGTGTCAGTGTGACAAATTTAACCCCCGCAGGTGACGAGCAGCGCGGGCTCAAACTGGGTGGAGTGGGCAGTGAAAGAAATCAAGGGCTCCAGTCCTCTCCTAAATGGTGTCAGGATTCATTCATTGCCTAATGAACTGCCTAATGAAAAGGCAATTAAAACGAGGGATAAACAAGGAATTGCACCCCAAGTCCAGCACCTCTGGTGAGTTTAACAGTGGAGGCACCTGAGGATCTGCAGGGCTTGAGGACACATCCAGAGGCACCTCTGGAGAGCAGGACTCCAAGGGAAGAGCTGCTCCTGGGATTCACGTGCCTTTTCCCAGCCCTGGGCAGTGACAAGGACCAGGCTAGTGCCAGCCTCACAGCAGGGTGCCACAGGAGCCCCTGTCCTGCTCCCTGTCCCCAGGAGCTCGTGTTTTGGGATGTTTGCTGAAGAATTCTGCTTCCTCCTGGGCTCACTCCCAAAGGGCTTCATGGAAGTGATGAGGAGCAGAAACACCCTTTGCTCCCAGCTGTGTCCCACTCAGGGCAGGATCCTGTTGTACTGTGAGGACAGAGGAGTGTCACAGTACCCAGATGGGATACAAGGATGCCCCAGGATCAGCAGTGCCAGGGTGTTCCTCATGCCTTCAGTTTTCCCTCCCTGTGTCCCAGGCTCTGCTGCCCAGGGAGCAGCTCTGAGCTCACACTCAGGGTCACTCAGCTCTGCACAGAGCAGGGACACAAAACAAATCCTGTTCCTGCTGCACACCAAGGACAGCTGGGACAAGTTTTCAGCCCAGCAGCACAAACAAGGGTGGCTGGAGGGAGGAACAAGCAGGATGGGACTGCACAACCTGGAGCTGGAATGGGACAATTCAACCCCAAAGTGCAAATGGACCAAAACTGATCAAAGTGTGAGACCTGGTGACTGTTTGTCCATTTTGTGTCCATTCTGTGTCCATTTTGTGTCCATTTTGTGCCCATTCTGGGTCCACCTTTGGGTGTAGCCCTGCCCAGGTTCTCGTCCTGCTCAAGGTGTATCCTTAAAGGTGCATCTTTTTAATAAATATCTACTTTATTCCCCAGGATCAGCAGCACCAGGATGTCCCTGGATCAGTGACACTCTGTTGGTACTGTTTGCCGTCAATGCTGCATCAGAGCAGTTTGCCTGAATTTCCCCTTCTAAAAGCATTTTTATGAAAATCTTTTTTTCCAGTTTCCTTGTCTCTCCTTTTNTCCCTTTTTCTTTTTCTCTTTTTTTTTTTTTTTTTTTTTTTTTTTAATGTATTTCAAATCTGCCCCAGTGTGACTTCAAGGAAATTCCCCAGATCTCAAGGAACTGCTGTCTCCTGTGCAAACCTGGGCAAGCCCTGCTCCTGATTCCCCACCTGTTGGACCAGTATGATTGCAGAGGCCCTGCCCCAGTGTTTGTGGCTTCATTCATGTTTATAAACTACCCTGAGATCTGAGAAAAAGGATTTACGAGTGCAAAATAATAAGTTGCCAAACAGTTTCTAACCTCATAAACACATAATTTTAAATTCAAGGAGACACAGAGGAGGGCAAGATCACACAAGTGGACTAGGAACAGTTTCCATCCTGGGAGCTCCAAGTGCACAAATCCCTCCATTGCTGCAAGCCCAGCCTCGTGTTTAATCACAAACTGAGAAAAAGCCTTTCTAATGATATTTTTTACATCCCAAAAATGGGAAACTCATTTGTTTTTAGCTGCCCTGCTCCTCCTTTTGTTTCTCCCTTTGTGTTGTATTCACGTGGCGTTAGGGAAAAGCTTCCTGGAAGTAAGAACTGGTATGTGGGAGTCCATTCAGCTGGGTTTGACTTAGTTCCTTTATGTCACACAAACCACAGCAAACCTTGTTTGTTGTGGGGTCACTCACTGCAGCAGATAATGCAAGCAATGGTGCAGCTGAGCTGGGATCTCGTGGCTCCAGCCCTCCTGGAATAGTTGGGCAGGCAGCCTGAGAGCCAGAGCCCACTGGGGGAGCCATGGATGTGTGAGGAAATTCAGGAGTTATTCATGGGCCGCTTTGCTAACAGGGTGATTAATAAGAATTAATTTTGCTGCGTTGGCACAGGGTGCCCAGAGCAGCTGTGGCTGCCCCTGGATCCCTGGCAGTGTCCAAGGCCAGGCTGGATGGGCCTGGAGCAGCCTGGGACAGTGGGAGATGTCCCTGCCCATGTTTTACTAATCACACTTTATCTTCTTCTTGTTACACGGTGGGATTTCTCTTCCTTACATGAGCTGCCACAGAGGAAATGGATCCCAGATTTCCCCCAGTTCTACATCCAGAATTGCCCCAAATGCAGGGAGACAATTCCAGTGGCCAAAGACCTGGTCAATGGACACTGCCTGGGAGTCCTGGCATCTCCTACAAAGCAGCCTCAGGCAGGGCAGGGTGGTGCCAGCAGGGTGAGTGGCTCCTTCTGCAGCAGCCAGAAGATCCAACCTCAGCTCCAACATCTCCCCGTGGCAGGGGGTGGAATGGGATGGGCTTTAATGCCCCTCCCAACCCAAACCATCCTGGAATTCTCTGCTCACCGGAGGCAGCAGTGGCTTGGTGGCCACAGCCTGCTCTCCTGGGCTTCACCCTGGGCTTCCCCATCCTGGGAAATGCTCACCCTCAGCCCCCTGATGCCTTCAAGCGTTCATTTCCCCTCCGCTGGCTGCTGCTCCCTGAGTTTCCCACCCTGCAAAGGCAGAAGCTTCCCCAGCCCCGAGCAGAGCCAACTCCAGGTGGAGATTCCTTGTGGAGCCTTTTGGAGGCTCCTTCCTCACCCTGCAGGAGTCCAGCACACCTGAGGGGCTGCACCTGCCCGTGGGTGCTCCTCAGTGCCCAGATGGCAGCAGAAATCTGTTGCTTTTTATCTTCTTTTCTGCCAGAGTTGGGATTAAATGCTCGAGATGGTGTTTTGTGTTGGGGCTCAGATGTTTATTAATTCTTATCTATGTTACAGTCTCATAGATCATGATTTCTAGCTAACAAAGTAAAAATGGTTCCTATGCCTTTCTCTACACGGCCTTTTAAGAGTAAACTGCCCAGTTATGAAATGACACCTAAATTATTTTTACTTTTAACCCAATAACCAATCACCCCTGGTCTGCAATGAGGACTGTTCTGTCCAATTACAAAATNTTCCAGCAGAGGAGCGGGCAGCTCCCAGCGTGGTCAGGCTCCGCAGAGGGAATCGCTTACACGCTGTCTGTGCGGCGATAACCAGACACAAATCGGCGTTCCGGCACTTTCCATTCACACACAAATTCCCCGCTGAAAGGACGCCGGAGCCCGGAGCTCAGCGGAGGAAGCACCTGATCCCCGCTTTGGGAAACAATCGGGATCGCCCTGGGGCCGCATTCCTGCCCGGCGCGCACGTGGAGCCCAGGGGAGGATTTGTCCACAAACCCTGGGACGGGATCTGCTGCCATATGGGATGGGCACCGGGATGCCCCATGTGACCCAGCCCCAAACGAAATCCCTTCTCCAGGCAAATTTCCTGCGTTATGGGAGCACCTGCCCCACGTGCCACAAGCCTGGGAGAGCATCTCCCAAGAGCTGTGGGCTTAGGGCAGCGCCTGACAATGAACTGCCAGAGGGCAGGGATGGGTGGGAGAGTGGGGAGAAATCCTTCCCTCTGAGGCTGCCCCTGGATCCCTGGAAGTGTCCAAGGCCACGCTGCATGGGGCTTGGAGCAGCCTGGGATAAGGAAAGGTGTCCCTGCCCATGGCAGGGGTGGCACTGGGTGGGCTTTAATGTTCCTTCCAAACCCAGCCCATCCTGGGATTCCATGACTCTTTCCAGAGCTCCCTACTGGAAACAGGGAGTCAAGAGCCATGGCTCAAGGAGCTACAGCACTCCCAAACACTTCCCAGTGTACAGAGGAATGGGTTGGATCTTCTGGCTGCTGCAGAAGGAGCCACTCACCCTGCCCTGGCTGAGGCTGCTTTGTAGGAGATTCCAGGACTCCCAGGCAGTGTCCATTGACCAGGTCTTTGGCCACTGGAATTGTCTCCCTGCATTTGGGTCAATTCTGGATGTAGAACTGGGGGAAATCTGGGATCCATTTCCTCTGTGGCAGCTCGTGTAAGGAAGAGGAATCCCACCGTGTAACAAGAAGAAGATAAAGTGTGATTAGAGAAACAAATGCATTCCTGTTGACACCGACTTGCTTCCAACAGCCACGCGTGGAAAAGCATCGGAGACGCTTCCATGAGGAAACTGGAGTGGCTGAGCTGAGTGACAACAGCCAAAGGAGCTGAGCAACAGTGGATCAAAGCTTTGAGCAGCGAGGGGACGCTCACTGAAGTGGCATCAGGCTGTGTGTGCAGTGAAAGGAGTTATTAACACACCCCAGCCTTTCCAGGCTCGCCTCTCCTGCAGGAATATCCCGATGGATACGAAACGTGTCCAGCTGCTGAGCAGAGCTGTAAAAGCCCAGCATATTTACACTTTAAAGGGTGGGTTTCTCACCTAACAGCAACGTCACAGCACTCCTCAGTCCCATCTTGGAGTGCTTTCCATGGAATTGCTTTTGGCTTTTCTCTGTTTCATCCGTTTCAGGGCCGCGTGACTCCCACACGGAGAGAGCGGCGTAAAAATCAGGGAACAAATATTCCAGCAAACCACAAAGTGAATGAGAGGGCAGCTGGAGGAATCCAGAGGATCCAGCCAGACACGAAACAGAGCTGGAAGCCTGGGCAAGCTGCTTCTGTGCACCAGGAAAAAGCTTCCTGGGAGCTTCCCGAGGGTTTTCAAAGCACTTTGGGGAATATAAATTGTCCTTTCAAACAGCTGTGCCGAGGCCAAGGCTGGAGATTAAATATTATGACAACATTTTGTAACAAAGAAACTGGGAAAGCTGAGTTGGCCCCTGGATGTGGGACAGGGCAGGGAGGAGGGGGGAGCAGAGATTTCCTACAAGCCCCCCGGATCCATCAGGGATATGGACACCGTGCAGGTGGCTGGGTCTGAGGATGGTGACACAGCTGGGCACAGACTGCTCAGGGAGAAAGAGATTCCCACATCCGGAGTCTGGAAAAACAGGTTTGGAAACAGCTTCTTTTTGTATCATTTTTCTGCCCTCCTCTCCTGCTTCTTGCGGCTCCTTTAGGAATAGTTTGTTCCTCCATGACTTGGGATAGCAGTGCCCTGGTATTTTCTTTTCCCATCTGTATTGTTGTTGATTTGACCATTTCCCGTGGGATTTTTCCTTTGGGAATTGTGTGGTGGCTTTGGCTGTGGTGTCACCCAGAGCAGGAGCTCTGCAGGTGCTTCTGGATGTTCTCCATGGCTGCTTGAACCTGGGAGGCTCAGACTGACCAGAAGGTCCTTCCCAATCCTTCTTTTCCAGGTGATCTTGGATGCACTGTCCTGCCATGTCCAGGTAAAAACCAGAGCAAAGCTCCACGGAGATGATTTGAGGTGACAAAACAATGGAAATGGAGGAGCCATCCCTTCATTTCCACGCCCAGCTGCTGTGATTGTTGCACCACGTGAGATGTGTGCAGTCAACACCACCAAAACGCTGGAACAAATGTCTGGAATTAACCAGGGTTCATTACAAATTCCCACTTTGGCCGGACGACATCAGTGTTTGGTGCCTCCCTCCACTAATGGGTTCATCCTTCCTTTTTAAAGGCAATTAAACCAATCAATGCCGTTCTCGCTGTGATTCATTAAATAGAATTAGAAGTTTCGATGCAATTAGTGACCTCGGGAAAAAACTCTGCGTTTTGCCCTAAAAATCGGACAGGAGGCGATTTGCAGCAGCCGGTTCGGCGTGGCAAACGGCGGCCGGGAATGTGAGGCAGCTGTGCCACCTGCAGGCAGCCGGAATCCCTGGAAAATCCACAATCCTGGAACACGGGAGGGAAGGGAACAGCCGGCCATGAGATCCACTCATGGGACCTCCACCATCTCCTCTGCCACAGCCCACCCACTTGGACGCGATGATGTTGAAGGTCTCCTCCAACCTTGATGATTTTACGGAATTTCAGCATCAAAAAACCCGACAAAGGCGCTTTGATAACCCCGCAGCTGATTTGAAAACCACGTTTTGATGTACAAAACGTTCAAAAAACAGGAACTGTTTTCATAAAAAAAAAATGGACTGCTAAATGTTTGAAGGAAGATCAGTGCGTTCTTCAAATCAAATTTTAATAAATAATAACTTCTAATTATTCAAATGTACAGTTCCATTGCTTTAAATTGCAATATAAGAATTAAAACTTTTATTTTAGCATAAAATATGCTGAAAAATACCGGTTTCACACGTGCAAGTGAAACTTAGGTGTCTCGAAGTCTCACACTTTGGTGTTACAGCCGGGGAAAAAGGAATGTGGCCCCTGAAATTCGAGGCGAGTGGGCAGGGAAGTATCACTGAATCACACAGGAAGCTTTTTGGAATCCTACCACGACTCGTGGTGGACTTCCAGATTCCTGCCCTTTTCCCAGAATCGGGCACTGTGCCGCACTTTTCCAGCAGTTCTTTGGGAATGCCTCCTTTGGAGGCAGTGAGCAATGCAGTGACTCAGGACGGTGACTAAGGCTCGCTCCGGGTGACTCTGCAGATCCCAAAGGTTCCTGTGCTGGCTGCAATCCCTGACTCATCCCGATGTTCCTCAGAGGAAGGACACTTGGAATGCACGGGTACAGGTGGGGCTCAGGTGTGCCCACAAAGGGGATTTTTGGGGGGGCCGCGTCCCCTCGGCCACACATCCCATAATTTGCCCTGTCCTGAGCCATCGCTCCCTTCCAGAGCTCTGGAATGTCCCCAGCAAATCCCTGCTTGCCACCATGCCAGCAGTATCCCACCATCTCAGCCACAGTCCCTTATCGCTCGTCTCCTCCGCCGGTTATTAATTAGCGTCCTCTCTTCTGTCGGTTAATGATTCTCTCGTTCCTCATGCTAATTAATCCCGTGCCCAGCCCTTCTCCTGTTTGGGGTCAGGTCGTTTCTAGGACTTTGATCTTCCCCCTTGCCACGATTCCCTTTTACCCAGCCGGAGCTGATTTAAGCACAGTTGCAGAATTGGGTTTGTCGCTCTCCTCCTTGCCCCGGGGGTTGTGCCATTTGTCTCTGTGGCCTGGAAATCCTGCATTCCCTGGATCCACTGCCCGTGCAAATCCTTCCTCCTGAACTTTGTTAGCCTCACCTACAACTGACATCGCTGAAGGGGGCGAGCACTGAATTTAACGAGGCAGTTCCACCCACCAGTAATTTGTTTTTCCGACTCGGAGCTCGCTGGCTGCTCTGTTTCACCCATTACATCGCCCTTCTTGTTGATTTGGCTTGGGAGCTACAAAGATCAAAGAACATCCTTCCTGAAGAAAAGCTTTACATATTCCACGTTTAACAACAATCAGGGGGGGACCCTGTTTCACAACCGCCTTCTTCCTGTAGCTCTCTGGGAGAAAAGTTCAGTAGTTCCAATTGTTAACTACTTTTATTTGATTTTTTTAACTCTCGCTCTTGAGATGTCGGG
>VYXD01016401.1:14000-26198 GCA_013397195.1 Hylia prasina | reverse complement strand
CCCAGGGGTGTGCAGGGATCCTGGGTGTCACCCAGGGCTGTGCAGGGACCCTGGGGTGTCACCCAGGGGTGTGCAGGGATCCTGGGGTGTCACCCAGGGGTGTGCAGGGACCCTGGGGTGTCACCCAGGGGTGTGCAGGGATCCTGGGATCCCACCCAGGGCTGTGCAGGGACCCTGGGGTGTCACCCAGGGCTGTGCAGGGACCCTGGGGTGTCACCCAGGGGTGTGCAGGGACCCTGGGGTGTCACCCAGGGCTGTGCAGGGACCCTGGGGTGTCACCCAGGGGTGTGCAGGGACCCTGGGGTGTCACTCAGGGGTGTCACCCAGGGCTGTGTCACCTGGGATGGGCTCTGCAGCACAGTTTGTGTGCCCTTGGGCAATCCTGACCCTTTTGCCCCAGCCCTGGCCCACTTGGAGCAATAATGAATAAAATTGTGCCTTTCCCCTCTTCTCTGAGGGCAGAGGAGTTGAGGCACGTGTGACAAATGTCTGTTGTGCTGCTGGGAGCCCAGCAAACCTCCTGCTGAAGTGAAGTGCAGGTTGGAGCCCAGTTGTGGCAGTGTTCTCCCTGCTCAGCCCCTGCTCACCTCCCTGCCCTCAGGGAGATCTGATTCCTTGCACTGGGAACCTTGTCCCACTGCCAGGAGCTGGGGAGGAACGTGGGAGCCTCAGGAATTCCAGGCAGAGCATGAGTTGATCTTGGTTTGCCCCCACTGCAAGGAAATTCTCCTCCTTTAGCTGGCTGTCCCTGCAGCTCAGCTCCCAGTTTGGGAATAGGAGCTGGATTATCCCTCTGGAGAATTCCTTTTTGTGGGAGAAGCTGAGTCAAGGAGGCACAGATCAGGTTTTTGTGAGGGGACAAACCTGTCCTGGCATGAGGAGAAACTGCAGAGGCCAGGAAATGTGGATTGTAGGGAAAAGATTTCTTGTAGTGGTTTGTATCAGACCGATCTCTGTGGTTGGGAAGTGGAAAACAACACACCTGGGAAGGGATGAAGAGAAAATTGAGGTTAAATGGAGGGTGAGTAACACACAGAGGCAGAAGTGTGGTAGGCAGCCTGAATTTCTCCAGAATTAGTGCTCCAGGAGCTCAGCATGTTCTCTGGAATATCAGATCAGGGTATAAAAGGCCAGATATTCTACCCTCTGCTCCCCAAATCTTCTCAAAATCTACACAATTATTAATAATTAAGAATATTCACAGTAAAATGGGATCGGTAGCAATTTTGGTAAGAACTCTTTCTGTTCATTTTGAGGCTCAAACATCCCTTTTAATCCAATTTTGTCTTCCAGGCACACCCAAAAGTGTGTGAAAAGCTGAAAACCCTCATGGTGGAGTGGTCAGAAGAATTCCAGAAAGACCCACAATGTAGCTTAATATCTGCAACCATCAAATCCCTAAAGGAAGAAGGGGTCACTTTTCCTGCAGCAGGATCCCAGGTAGGAGCTGTTTGGGATAATGATGGATCCCATGCTCTGGGATTTCCCTGTCCCAAATCCCCTTTTTTTCCTGTTTGTCCCATTTCCTGTCCATGTCAGGAGTTATCCTGGATTTGGAGTGGTTAATTTTTCACTTTGGTGGTTTGTTATGCCCAACCTAACAGCAGATGTGATTCCAGGTGGCCCTTTTCCTGATTTTTATTATTGATACTTCTAAATATGTCCCTGTTATTCAATCCTGAAAATTAAAATTACACTTTTTATTACAATTTCCTTACACAAAGTTTACTTCCCTCTATATGAAACACAGAGAGGCTTTTTTTTTTTGGTGACTTTTACAAACACTGTGAGTTTTTTAACTTTTACAACCCCTCCTTCCTCCACAAAGATGTTTTCACTTCTAAATCTGATCTATGTGTAAAACATATGGCAGAATCATGGGAGAGCTGAGCACTGGCACCCAATTCCAGTTCCTGGTGGGAATGAAAACTCCAGCAATGACTTCACTGTGCTGCTGGGGGGAATTGTAGGATTTAAATCAGCAGCTCCCAACATGTCTCTTGAAGGGAGGAGTGAAGGATAAAGGTGGAAAGAGTCATTTAAATGAGTACTCTCACTGCAATAAATATGACTAAAATAATTGTTTCAATAAAATCAATTATTTCAATTAAACCTCATAATTTATTCCATTTTTTTCCCTGCTGAAAACGGAAAAAACAACCTCCTGAAGAGTGGTGATTTTTATTTCTAGGAGATCCTCTGGAGTCCATAATCCACCAGATCAGCAACAACTCTGTGCTAATTGTTAAAAATATATAATTAGGGAGATTTCATTTTCATTTGTCCCTGTGTTGTTGCCACCTTTGCAGGCTTCCACCAATGCTGCCAAGAATAGCTCCTCATCCAGCAAATCCAAAGAAGATGAGGATATAGCCAAAGGTGAGTTGCTGTCTCAGCCTTGGCTCAGACTCCAGAAGTTCTGTTAAAAAGCAGGGAAATGGGACTTTGGGCTCTTTCCTGCTGCACAGAATTGAACCCAAGGGCACAGCAGGTTGGGAATTGTGGATTTCCACGTGTTTCCCTCATCCCTGAGGATTTGGGGGAACATTCCTCCCCACCACACAGCATTTTAAACATTAACTTCCAACGCTACAGCAGCAGATGCAGACCTTGTTTAAATAACAAATCCTCTTTCTGTTAAGCCAAGGAATCAAACTGCTTTGTCTCCCCACAAACGTGTTCTTTCCCTCTCTGCCCCACCTGCAGCTATCGAATTGTCCTTGCAAGAGCAGAAGCAGCAGCAGATGGAAACCAAATCCTTGTACCCACCTGCAGAAATGCCACAAAACCCCCAGAGCCTGAGGAAGGTGCGAGCTCTGTATGACTTTGAAGCTGTCGAGGACAATGAGCTCACCTTTAAAAGTGGAGAAATTATTTTTGTTTTGGATGACAGGTACAATACACGCTCAGGTGGAGCTGACTTTGTTCCACCACTGTTATTTTCTCAGGGTAGCACATTTTGCCTCTGATGCTTTTTTTTTTTTTCCCCCCTGCAAAAATGTAATTGTCGCTCTGCCCTCCCTGACATCCCTTTCTCTTCCTTTTATCTTTCCAAAATCCTAATTTCTCACTTTAAATCAATTTTAGTCCGGGGAGGACCTCGAGTATTTGATCCAATTTGTAGTTTTGAAGATAAATCTTAATTGGTTGTCTGACATAATGACATAAAATGCATTGGCATCACATTCCATCTGCTTCCAGCAATTGTTAAACCTCTGGTTATCAAGAATCACGTTTGCCAAGAATAAAACTGATTAAAAATAGCTAAAATAATGGTTGTTGTTAACACCTGATGCTTTATAGACAGCTTTAAAGGGCTGGCAAGTAATCAATGTAAGGAATTGATGAATTGTGTTCCATTTTCAGTGATCCCTGATTCCTCTTCCTCCCTTCCCTCCCCTCTGCCCCAGGCCCTGTTTGGCTTTGTGCTAATCCCTCCAAATGTTCTCTTTTAGTTATCACAGGGTTTTGGTTAAAAACCCCCACCAAATATGTCTCTGAACCTCAGGTTTTCAGTAAAAACCCCAAATACATCCCTGGCTCTTCACAGAGTTCTGTCATCCTTCTTTATTCCCCCAGTGATGCCAACTGGTGGAAAGGGGAGAACCACAGAGGAGTGGGGCTGTTCCCATCCAATTTTGTCACCTCTGACTTGACTGTGGAGCCCGAGGCAGGTGAGTTACCTGCTGAAATGCTGGGTGGGTGATTTCACAAAGGCTGAAATGATGGATTATTTCACAAAGGCAGCTTCGTGCTGCAATCCTAATTAGCCCAGCAGTAAAATAATCTCCTTTATCAGCCCCAGGAAAGGGCTGAGAGACATCCTGCCCTTGTTTCAAACAATCAATCAAGCCCAGATCACTCCACAACTCGCTTTAATTTCTGCCTCTATTTCTCTTTTAAGTTATCACCATTTTCTGTGACAGAAATTTGGTTCGATTCGCCATAATTCCTTGTCAGCAACATATTTACAAATCCAGCAAATTGCCATTTCAAATGTCACAGTGTCTTTCCACAGAGAAAAATAACAAGGAGCAAATGTTTGTTTGAAGTTATCACAGCCACAGAGAGGAGAGAAACTCATCTCTGTTCTTTCAGCAGCTGTGGATAAACTCTCTGTTCCCGAGGACGCTGCAGAAGAAATCAAGAAAGCAGAACCTGAGCCAGTTTATATTGATGAGGTATGGAGCCACTTTAAAATAAAATATTGCTGGGCTTTTCCATTCTTCTGGTGCTGAATGCTGGCAGATGATTCTTTGTCTCTAAAGAGCTTTTATTTGAATATTAAACCAATCTTGGCGTGGCTGAGAAATCAGAGTTCTTCATCTTGGCTTCCCCTTTCAGGATAAGATGGATAAAACACTGCAGGTACTCCAGAGCATAGATCCCACGGATTTAAAGCTTGATTCTCCAGACCTTCTCGACTCAGAAGGTACCTGCAGCACTAAATGAGCCCTTTTTTTATGACTTCTTCTCACAATTACCTTTTGTGGATTGAGCTGGGAGTTCTTTGTGTTTATTTTAAGCTTAGGGGAGCTGTGCTCTGTTCTAACCGTGCTGGAGAACACTTATTTCACCGTGGGAGTGTGGGGCTCTGGGGATAATTTGAATTTTTTTAATAGTTCCAAGCCAGCTCCATGTTTAGCAGAGTCATTTGCATAACTCCCAGCTCTGTAAAATGCCTGAGCTTTGCAAGATCCATCTACCAATCCCAACCCTGAAATAAAGAAGCAATTAATTTTACTGTAGTTGGATAAAATATTTTTGGCTGCATTTAAACATTTAATTGTGCAAGACATCAACTGCCTCAACACTTTGTCTTCACAGATATCTGCCAGCAGATGGGTCCAATGATAGATGAAAAACTAGAAGAGATAGATAGGTGAGTACAATTTCTTCACTGATTTCCTTTAAATTGGGCAGTTTTAATCATTTTTTTTGGTGCTTTCATCTCCTAAGCTGGAAAACCTTGCAAAAAAAAAATTTATCACCTTTATTTTTGAATGCTAAAATACCAAGTTCTGAGTGTGGGCACTGAGATTTGATTGCTGCTCTCCCAAAATTCACTGCACAGGTCACGGATGCTTTTATATTTTGGCATTTTGTGACTGTAGCCTTCTCCAGCCTGTCTAGAGGTTGGAATTTTCAATCTGTTGGGGATTATTCCCTGTTTCCCTCACCTCTCCCTGCTCAGGTTTGGCTGCCCAGGGCCTGAAGGAGCTGAGCAGGAAGGTGGAGAGGGACTGGAGGGACAGGACACAGGGGATGGCTCCCACTGCCAGAGGGCAGGGCTGGGTGGGATTTTGGGCAGGAATTCCTGGCTGGAGTGGAATTCCCAGAGCAGCTGTGGCTGCCCCTGGATCCCTGCAATGTCCAAGACCAGCCTGGCACAGTGGGAGGTGCCCATGGCAGAAGGTTGGAATTAAACCTTTTAAGGAAGGTCCCTTCCAGCCCAAACCTTTCCATGATTCTGTGACTCCTGGGGATATTTGAGGGTGAAAAGAACAGAGAATTCCACCTGGGAATTGCTGGTTTGGTGCCAGCAGTGGTTGTGCAGCTCTTGCATTTTCCTTCCAGCCACACCACAGCTGTTTTGCAACATGAATGGGTAAAAAATTGACCTTTTACCTTTCAGGGGCTTCTTTTTCTTGCAGCACTGTTCTTTCCTCCCCACCTAAGATGTCCCAGCAGCTCAGTGCCCTCCCTCTGCCTTTGTTTTGGAACAGGAAACATTCCGAGTTGTCCGAACTGAACGTGAAGGTTCTGGAAGCTCTGGAGCTCTACAACAAACTGATGAATGAGAGCCCCATGTACTCAGCCTACTCCAAACTCCAGCACCCTGCACAATTCCCACCCACCTCCTCTGGAGTCTCTGTGCAGGTCAGTGTCCCTGGGAATCTGGAAATTCCCTGGGATCTGGAAATTCCCTGCTGCTTAGCCCTCTTTTCAAAAAGATCACAGCCAAAAACTGAAGGGAGCCCACGAGCAATCTGACATTGCCTTTGCAAGGAATGGGGATTTATGCACTGGAACAGAAGGTTTTGCTTGGCCACCGTTGAAAATTCCAAAAGATCCCTTTCCATAATTCATTTCTTGCAGTTGGAATTGGGTGTTGCAGCAGCTTGGTGGATATTCTTGCTGTGAGTCATGTCAATCTCCATGTAAAATGTTCCCTTCTTATCTAATGGTGGGGATGGGAGGGAACTGGAATATCAGTGTATTAATCCCAAGTGTGTTTTTTGCTAAATATAGCAACACTCTGCTTTTAGCTCCTTTTGCCCTCAGAAAAATGAACATTTTGTATCAGTCCTAAACACGTTGTGTCTGTGCTCCAAACTGTTCTACACTGTCCCTAATGATGGAGTAAGGAATGAACATGGAGGGGAAGGAGAGGTTTTCAAAAAGCCCCAGAATGAGGGTTTTTACTTGAAGTGAATTTTACTTTCATGTTAATTGTTCAGTGGGAAAAGAATAGTTGCCATAGCAACTGCCAGATCTGAAAATATGTCAGTTAAAAGTAATTCTGTGTCCTTAACTCCCCGTAACGACGGAAAATTCATTATATTTGGAGGTTACAAAGTAATTTAAGCCAAAAGGCAGCTGGAGTTTGCTGTTTCCTCCCAAGACTGGTGCACAGAAATGCAGGCTAATGCTGGCCTTTATTTGGGACAAACCTGATTATCCCAAAGCCCACCAGCAGCTCCAGCCTGTGCCACCTGGGTTTGGAGAGGATCTTGGATTATTTCAAGCAGAGCGGGAAGGAACTGCGGGTTTTGCTTCCAGCAAAATGTTCTGAATGTACTGGTGGGTTCATTCCAAATCTCCTGGGTCTGATTTGATTTGATTTGATTTGCAGTCGTATCCTGTGCAGCCTCCCAGTGGGAATTACATGATCCAGGGAGTGTCCATGTCCCCAGGATACAGCCTGGCCCCCGAGCAGGTGGCCCAGGTGAGGTCTGTGCCTCAGAGCATCAACTCTGCAGCCACTCAGCCACCTCCAGCTGCTTATTTAAGGTATGGATCCAGCAAATTCTTCTTCCTGGGGGGGGAATTTTGCCACTCTGCATGTTCTCGTGGCATTTCCATTTAGTGACGCCTCATTTTGAGAGGAAAATACCCATTTTACTAAACCAGGGAGCACTAAGAGCATTATTCTGGATGGAATTGGTCCTGCACAAGGAGGTTTCCCAGGAAGGTTGGGAAGAAGCCTCTGACCTCAGCTTTAGGCACCCAGCACCAAAGATTAACAATTAAATATTAGGAGTAAGTTAAAGAGTAAGTTAAGAAGAAAGAGTAAACTAAAAAAGAAAGAGCAAGTTAAAAAGAAAGGGTAAATGAAAAAGAAAAAGTTAAAAAGAAAGGGTAAATGAAAGAGAAAAAGTTAAAAAGAAAGGGTAAATGAAAGAGAAAAAGTTAAAAAGAAAGGGTAAATGAAAAAGAAAAAGTTAAAAAGAAAGGGTAAATGAAAAAGAAAAAGTTAAGTTAAAAAAAGTGTAAATGAAAAAGTAAAAGTTCTGTAGTAGAATTACTGAGCTGCTGGAAGGATTTTGAGAGTGAAGACATTTTTCCTGCAAAAACCATAAAAACCTGCCAGGTTATAGGCATGAAAAGAATGGAATTCCTGGGAAACTCTGTTTATTAACATGGAGCAGTAACAAGAGGGAAACTGCAAGGCCAGAGCTGATCTGAATTGAGAGCGCACATGCACAAAACTGTACTTTTGTAGCCGGCAAAACACAAAATACCTTCAAAAATGACCCTTTTGGTCACGTTATTTTCAACTGTACTTATTCTGGAAGCTCCCAGCTTGTCTGGGGAGTGGCCACTGGTGGTGTGGGAGGGCGGGGAGCTGGCCCTGAGCTGCCCACGTGGTGTTGTGTCCCCGCAGCCCCGAGCCCGCGCTGCCGCAGCCCTTCCCGAGCGTCGCCGGCACCGCTGCCTTCCCCCAGCACCAGATGGGCATGGCCGTGGACATGGCAGCATTCCAGAGCAACCAAGGACCAGGTTATCCCATGGCTCTTCCTGCTCATTCCCTGCTCCAGCAGCAGACAAATTTCCATCAGCAGCCTCTGCTCTAAACGGCCGCAGTGGAGGAGTTGTCACCCGGCGATCCTTGGGAGTCCCTGCCGTGGATATCCGAGTCCATCTTCCTCTCCAGTAACCCAACTCGCTGCGTTAGGGTGGTGCAGAGTAAAAATAGGCACCAGCTCTGATGGTTATTTGCATTTTTGCATCCTGAACTAGATTAGGGGATGGTTTAAAATAATTCCCCATTCCTCCGAGTCCTGGTTTGCTTTTTTTTTTTTCTCTTCCTTCCCTGCGCTTTCAGGAAATGCCACTTGTGAATCTTTGAAAGATTGTCCCAAAATAATTCTCTTTTCAATGTGTTTCTGGAAGCTTGAGGATGCTGAGATATGCTCTTGCTTTGCCTCCTCTGGTGTCTTCTGTAATCCTTCTGTCCCAGTGGCTTTAGGGAGTCTCTGCAGTTGGGAGTCCCCTTCCTGAAGGACGCGCCGCGGAATCCGAGGGATCCCTGGCTCCAGCTGGAAGAGGAAACTCTGCCCCTCAGCACCACATCCCTGTGGAGAGAGGAGAAAAAGAGGGGTTCTTTTAACAGTGCTGCCTCCATATTTCAGAAAACACAGAGAATTGCTGTGTTTTTCTTGAGGAAAATCAAGTTTTCCTCGAATTCCCTGGTGTCTTGGCAGAGGTGGCACTGCCAGCACGGGGCTCCTGGGGATGCTCCCAGCTGCCTGTGTGGGCACTCCATGAGCCAGGAACTTGCACAGAATCTCTCTTCAGCTTTCCTTTCTGGATGGATGTAGAAGTGAAGGAGCTTTGTAATTCCTTGTGGGAAAGGAGGGGGCTGCTGGAGAAGGTTTGAAGCTGCTGAAGACTCTTCTGAGGATCTGTTCCCTTTCCAAGGGGGAGCTGAGTGAATCGTCTTGATGGGACCAGGGGGTTCTGCCTCCCTTGGATTTCCTCTCTGTGCCACTGTGTCCGTGTGTAAACAAGCCCTGAGCCCAGAGGAGCTCCTGCACCACCTGGGGAAGGGGGATTTGAGCACACCCCGTGTGCTGGAGGGTGGGATTGGGCTCCTGTGCACGTGGAACCCAGAGCCCTGTCCCTGCAGGAGGGATTGCCGGGCACAGGGGGCACCTGGTGAGAAAGGAAATCCAAGAATTTCTTCCCTGATGCACTTTTTAAAGGGTGGGTTTGTCCAAGGGAGCAGATGAGCTGGATTATCCTTTGGGAAAGTGGGATTTCTTTCTTTTTCTTGTTTCAACTGCTGAAAAAAAAAATATCACTTCATCCTCCCATTTACCTCCTCAGTGGAGCATGGTCACATTAATCCTGCTTTTAACCACCTCTGGTGAGTGATAATCCTTGGTTTGGGGAAATAATGGAAGCAAATTACTGATAAAAACATCTCAATTAAATGCAGGAGGCTCCCAGATGTCTAAATGAGCATTTTTGATGTAGAAATTTCATCCCAGATTGGAACTCCCAAGCAGCTGAGTGACAAAACCCACCCTTCACTCAGCACCTCCTCCATTTATTTTCCCTTCTATTTAATTATTTGCTGTCTTGACCTTACATTTGCAGCCTCGTGCTCGTGCAAAAAGCGTTCAGCACCTGCTCTTTAAATCACTTTTTATTTAAATGTGTGCAATCAGAAGGAGGATTTTGTCTTTCCTTTGGACGTGACTTTAATTTGTCTCGATCCTTCCCCTGGAAGTAGCTCAGTACAAATGACACACGTGGCAATACTGAAGTATTTTGATAAGTTGTTCCTTGTGTCTTTTGAGGTAATGGATTTATTTCAATGCTGCTGTTCCAGATTCTTATTGTTTGGAGCTTTTGTTTGTCAGAGTTTACTTCGTCCCAAGTTGGTTTGGGGGTTGAAATAAACCCTGCTCTCGTTGCTATGACTTCTCCGTGTTGGTTAGGAAATTGAAATTGGTGTTTTTTTGGATTCTGAGCTTTGGGCCAAGAGAAATCTTCAATTGAGCCAGCCAGATGTGATTTGATGATGTTAATTGTTAAGTATATATAATGTATATACTCATTTGTCTGAGATTTTCTACACAGCTCCACACATGCCTGAACTTTTATAAAAGCAGGATTTGCCCTTCTGTCACCTCTTCTACTCCTAACTCTGTGATATGCAACTTGTAGATAGTGTAAAATAATTTAATTATTATTAAACCAGTGTATTTAGAGGGGGTTGGTGTTTCTCTTCATACTTCTAGACATGATCATATTTATTTTTAAGGCCTGATTGTGACTGAACATGCTGCCAAAGGATTTCTCTAACTCCAGATTTCTACCTTAGGTTTCTACCTGCTGTTTTCTATCACGAATTCAGGGTGGAGAACTCCTGCTTTTTTCATATAAACCCTTAACATAGGAAGCTGGGCAACTTTCTAATGAGACTTTTCACGTGGTCTGTTTGTTTCATGGGTGTTAAACATCACTATGAGATCCATTTCCTTCCCTGGGAGCTGGGGACCTGTTGTGTCTGTTCAGTTTGTCACCCCAGAGTGGTCTGAGGGGTTGTGCTCTGTCACCTGATGTCACCCACGCTTTGTCTCCCCAGCTGGCTCCAGAAATAATGGTAAAAATCAGATTATTGAAACCTTGCAAGTGCTGTTGTGTGTTCTTTGTGCTGGAGGCTTTGGTGGGGGATGGCCCTGGATGCTGTGGCCCCTCCTCAGGATTTCCTGAGATGAAGATGATTTTCTTCCCTTTTTTTTATCTGTGCACCTTTTCCAAGAACTCCCAGGCACTGCCCCTGCTTGCACTGAGAGGTGTCTGTGGAATGAGTGAGGTTTGTTAACAAACACCCCCAGGAGAATTCCCTGCTCAGAGGGGCAAGGGCTGAGTCAGGTGATTGTGGCTGGGAATTCTGGCTCATCCCAAAAAATCAGGGTCAATCCCTGAGCTTTAGACCTGCTGCTGAGGCTCTGCATGGACACCAGAAATGCCTGAGAATTCTGGCTCATCCCAAAAAATCAGGGTCAATCCCTGAGCTTTAACCCTGCTGCTGAGGCTCTGCATGGACACCAGAAATGCCTGAGAATTCTGGCTCATCCCAAAAAATCAGTCTGTGGGCTTTAACCCTGCTGCTGAGGCTCTGCAGGGACACCAGAAACGTCTGCAAGGAGCCCCAAAAATGGTCATTTACACATCAGTCACTGGTTTCCATCATGTTTTTTTACAGCCCTTTGGAGGTTCTGACCCCAGTGGGTTGATTTGGGGTCACTTCAGGGTGGAAGTCACCCTTTAAAAAGCCAAATCATATCCTGGATTATTGGGAAATAAATGCTGGGTTGTTTTTCCCTTCCGAATCCCAACCTGATCCATCTGGAGAGAATCTTTCCCTGGGAAATCAACCACCCCACAATTCATGTTTCTACAGAAGTGCCTTCCTAGGAGCAATTCAGCGATGAAACTGAATGCAAAAATAATCTGATTTAGGCCTCAGCCTCGGTGACCCACATTCACCTTGGAGAGAGAAGCCAGGCTGCTCCTTTCAGCCCAGAATGAAAGGATTTGGTGTCTGGGGCGAGGCTGGGTGTGCTCCGAGCGTGCAGGTGTCAGTGAGCTCAGCCGAGGAGGATGTGCACATTCCTGCTCTTGCTCATCCCAGTGGGAGGTGTGATGTGCCTGGAGGTGAAGCTCAGCAGCGGCAAGCGGGAAATCCAGGTCCCGCTTCCAAATCAGACTTTAGCTCGTAACACGTCGTCTCCTGATTTGAGCTTGTTGTGCTCCGTGCCCTGGGACTGGGAGCTCTCTCCTGGCTGGAAGTTGGTGCTGGTGGATGTGGGCAGGGCCCTGGGCTTGTGCCAGCTGGGGCTCAGCTGGGCGGGCTCCGGGGGGGCTCAGGCTGCTGCTCCCAGGGGAAGGGACATTGAATCCCAAATCCCATCCCAATCCGCCCCTGCCACGGGCTGCCTGCGACCTTCNGGGCGGGGCCGGGGGCGGCGGCGGGGCCGGGGCCGGGGCGCTGACACCACCTTGATGCTTTGTCCCCCCGCGCAGGTGACCAGGGGCACCGCGACGCGCCGCAGCCGCCTGAAGCGCTCGGACGGCAGCACCACCTCCACCAGCTTCATCCTGCGGCAGGTCAGCGGCCCTGGGGGGCTCGGGGGGCTCGGGGGGCTCGGGCCCGGGGCCCGGGGGTGGTCCGGCTCC
>VYXD01016399.1:53779-82000 GCA_013397195.1 Hylia prasina | reverse complement strand
ATGGCAATCTACAACTTCCTCATATNTTCCTCATATGGGGACAAGGAAGGGCAGGCACTGATCTCTTCTCTCTGGTGACCAGTGACAGGACCTGAGGGAATGGTCTGAGGTTTTGTCAGGGGAGGTTTAGGCTGGATATTGGGAAAAGCTTCTTCTCCCAGAGGGTGGTTGAGCACTGGAACAGCTCCCCAGGGAAGTGGTCACAGCACCAAACATGACAGAATTCAAGAAGCATTTGGACAATTCAGTCAGACATGATGTGATTGGTTTCTGGGGCTGTCACCTGTGCAGGACTACGAGCTGGACTTTATGAGCCTTGTGTTTCACTTCCAGCTGAGCATATTCTGTGAAAGTAATACTGGATCTTGTGCTATGTGATTTTACTGAAGCTTGATTTATGGGATATGCAGGTGAAGATGGTTGATAGTAATAACATAATCTCATTTTCTGAACATCTCTGCACATCTTAAAAATATTTTTATCCTGTTTTTATTTTTATTCTGGCTATAGATGTATGTCACATTTTGGCTACATAAACAAAGGAGAACCTGATTTCAGATGTTAGAAGTGGTTTCATAAATAATAAAGAAAAAAGAAAAGAGAAAAAGGTGGAGTTAATCTTTCTGAGCAGAGTCAATTTCTTATTTCACTGCTTTCCACTTTGATAGCCAAATAAGCTGTGCTTCTACTGAATAAACACCTTGTACTCCTGTGAAAATAAGGAGGCATCCTCATACACCTGATTTAAAAATGTGTGCAACTCCAAGGGGGAGGACGATCCATTGAGTGAAATACTAGGCAAGGGCTTGGCTTACTGTATGATTTGCTCTTTTCATTTTTCACTCTATATAAACTGTGTGCATAAATTCATTGCTAGGTATGAGTCTGACTTACTTTTTGGGAATCATGAACTGTAGCTGCCTATGGAGCTGGGTCAGCCTGAGTCTAATTGGTTAATTACCTAGGATGCCCTTGTAACCAGTGGAGAGAGCTAAGTGTCACCAGTCTAAAGGAGGTGTGTGAAATGCTGAAACAAATGAACTTCTGGATCTGCTGGTGTGTTGTCTTTCAATGTTGTAGGAATTGAGGCATGTAATTCGGACTAAGTATAACTAGTAACTGAGTTAGAGAAGCTAAATGAAATAAATCCATCTGGTTTTATTCTTCTCTGTGGTCAGGGCAGTAGATGGCTATTGTGAAAATAAAAGGACTAGGAACTGTTCAGTGCTTATGTTCAGTGACTGAGGCTTCTGGTCTTGTCATTCACACCGCTGCAAAGTCTGGACACCTCACCTGTATGTCATTTTGACCAAATGTAGTGCATACGATTCAGTATGCACTTTCAATAACATATTTTCAAAACATTTTTATTTTGGTGTGGATTTTTTGTTTTGTTTTGTCATTTTGGTTTTGTGGTTTTGGGGGTTTTGCGCGTGTGTGTGGGTGTTTGCATTTTGTTTGGGGTTTTTTTGTGTTAAGGTAATTCTAAGTAAGATGTCCTATAGGGAAATGCTAGATAAGTGCCTCAGGCTGTATGTCATTCTCTGAAACCAGGGAATGTTTTGGGAGCTGAATCAAAGAAAATCCAGTAATTATATTTTTCTTCAAAAATTTATATTTTTTTTAGACATACCCTCTGATTAATTTAATTTGCTTTGAGAGGCGTATTACAGCATACAGAATTTTTCCTTCATGATTGTCTGTCTCTGTTATGACTGTTTATCTTAAGTTTCAGGAGCTTTCTTAAGTTGTCTTCAGATTTTTGTTTGGTGCAAGAGGCTGGCAGAGTAGATCAGCTGTACAAGAGTGAGGTTTTCTAGTGCATACACTATTTATTATTGGAGGCTTCATTTAAAATGACATTGGTAATTCTGGCTTTAGGATGTGTAAAATATTTCCAGCACAGTTACATTATGTTACATTAGATTTAAATTACAATATTTTCCATTGCTCTTAGAATGCTAATGTCTTGGATAGGAAAGGACATTAAAACTCATTTGATTCTAACCCCCTTCCACTAACCAGGTTGCTCAGACCCCCATCCAGCCTAGCCTTGAACACTTCCAGGGATATCCACAACTTGCCTGGAGAATCTGTTCCAGTGCCTCACCACCCTCACAGTTAAGAATTTCTTCCTAATATCCAATCTAAGCCTACCCTCTTTCAGTTCAAAGCCATTACCCTCATCCTATCACTACATGCCCTTGTAAACTCATATTTAAGCCATGACTTTATTTTTCTTTTTGCTTTTATTTCTATCTTCTTTGAAAGGGTTGGATCCAGCAAAACACTGCCACCTTTAAGCCCAGTGATGCTGGCTGTGATTGTTGATGCTCAGAGAGTGACTGATGATGCTTTGCACCAAGCAGAATCAGCTCCCCTGCAGGTGCCAAATCTCCTCATGGACTATTTAATCTGCAAACAGAGCTGTTATCTTTCAGCAGGAGTTTTTTCTAGGTTCCATTTCTAAAAGCAACTGCAAGAACAGATAAGAAATGATATCAGAGTGAAATAAGAAACAGAAAAAGAAAAAAATGAGACTAAAAAATGGGATATGTTATAGAAGAGCAGATAAATATTTGAAAGAGAACAGTTATAAAATATTAAAATTACATTCTTATTCTTCTAAGTCTTACAATCACAAGAAATCTTTTACATTTCTGTTATTTTAATATATAAATTAAAACATACAGGGGCTTCAAATGAGCTGACAATCTGCTCATCCCAATAAGTGTGCAAGCGTGCAAGCATGCAAGCTGGAAAATTAATCCATCATAGAAATTAGTATTTCAAAAATCAGTTTGTTCCGGTGTATTTCATTTTGTTTTCATTTAAAATGGAATGACAATAGTTCCATGTGTAGGTTTCTCTTTTTTTTTAATTGTTAGTAGCCTTGGTGTTATACCTTTGTGGTTTTCTGAATTGGAAAGATCAGAAACAAGAGGTTTAATACTAGATAATGTCTGATGGGAGATCAGCATAGGTCTTTCACATCCTTGGTTGGTTCTTTGATTCTCGTCTTCTATTCAATCTTGATCAAAAGCAAAGAATCTGCACCCTTGAAATCTGCTAAATGCAGATTTCCTGCAGCTCCATTTCACTGGCCTGTGGTACTAAGCTGTGACACTCATCAAACCTGTTTTTATTTTATTTTGGTTTGGTTTGTTTACATTTTTCACTGGTTTACACTGAAAAAATTCTTTTTCTACACAGGGAAAAGTTACCCATGTGAGGCTCTTGGGGATGATGAGATGGCTCATCTGTTTCAAAGATTATTCTGAGTGAGAAGGGACCTACAAGGATGATCAAGCCCAACTCTTAAGTGTTCATACTTTCCTGATTTCTTGCCTGATGTTGTGACTCTTCCCTTTAGGATGCAAGGACAGGGTGAATTGGTGCACTAATTAGTTGTGATATCACAAAATTTGGTCATGATAATTCCCAAGGAGCTTTACTAAAGTCGGTGTGGAGGAAAACCTTACACTGATTTTGCCCTTTAATTTTAGAGACAAATATTACTCCTAGGAGTATAAACAATATTTTCTGAACCAGGGAATTAAAATGCTACCATATTTGCACATCCTATGGAGAAAGTCAGTTTGGCACTACAGAATTACTGAAGAGTTTTGTCAGTGGAACAAGACTGAAGTGTTAAAGAGCAGACATTCCAACTGGCAAATTGCTACCAAGAGAAGCATTTTTGAACACTGAAATGACGCTGAACTGATTTACTGATTTATTGATTTACATTTCTTTAGCTCTGGACTCTCCTTACTTTCAAGACAAGATACATGATTTAGAAAGTACTCTACTATACTTAATCTTCTCTTGATCTTTGCTTGGAAGGAATCATGCATGCCACTAAAAATAAATTTAGTAAGGTATAGCCCTACTTCAGCTTCAGATCTTCTCTATGTCGTAATGGGTGAATAATGGGAAAGATCAAGGCAGCATTAAAAATATTTATGCAGACAGCCAAGACACTTGGCAAAATTAATCTACAGGGGGAAAAAAAAGGAAAGTACAGGAGAAGACTCTGGAAGAGGAAATTAGTGTAAGTACAAAAATGTGTAATTTTTCTGCACTTTAAAAGGACTACTTAAATTTCTATAGGGTTCTTGTATGTGAATGTCCATTTTGAAGAGATGCATCTCTGTGTTTCCTTCATAACGCAGAATAAAATTCAAACTGTCCAAAATTTTACCTGATTTAAAGCATTTTTACTTAGGTAGAGCTCTTCTGCTTTGGCTTTTTTAGAAAGGCTGATTGTGCATCCAAATCTGTTGGTTTCTCTTTTCCCAAGTTCCGTGCTGGAGGCAGAGGGATCTCTACTGAGAGATGCTGCTGCTCTTATGTCAGTCCTGTTCATTGCATGAGATTAAAACAACTCTGTATTGTGAGCAGATGCTTGTTGGAAGGAATGAGACCTCCTGAATCAAGCTGCCATTGCTCAGCCTGATGAGGAGCCTGTTGCAAAAGGAACAATGCCCAAGTAAAGGAATCTGCTCAGTACAAGTTTCCTGACACCTCCCAATACTGGGGGTGGAGGGAAAATATCTCATTTCATTGCCAGCCTTGAATATCTGCAGTCTCATCCTGAGGTGGAAATATAGAAGGAGCATTGTTTACTTTCTTGATGAAAGCTCAGTGCTTCATGAAGTATAGATGCAAGCTTTGTATTGTCTTACTAGAAAAAAACAGTTTTTGACTGGTCCTCTTCCTTTTTATTTCTTTATTTTATATATAATTTGTGGCTTTATGTGAAGTGTTGGAGAACACAGTAGCTATATTTTCAAGCCTTTTATGTAATGTTTGTTGTTTGCAATATGCTGTAGGTTTTGTTACCACTTACTTTGCATTGTAAGCAAAACTCTATTCTTCATAAAACTGCAACCTTGTTAGATATTTTGATAGATGATGCTTTGCATCATGGCAGAAGATGCAGAGCCTGACCCGCTGGGCATTGTTCTCAGCACTTTGTCAACACAGCCTCTCATGATGTGCATGTTCTGTTCAGAATCTGTCTTCTGGTTTAATAATAGAAGAATTTTGTTAATATGTACTCTGTTCCCTGAGGAAGTGAACTATGCAATGATTAATAGCCTCAAACATCTATAAACGTTTCCTCTGAGTGTTTTGCATTGTTTTGCAAATAGTAAACTCCACAATATTCTTCTAGCACACTTTATATTAAGTATTTTCTACTTATCTTTTGTATTTGAATACTTCCTGCCATGTTTACGTGTGGCTAAAATGAATCCCCTAACATAATGTGCCACTGAAACCCCCTGAATTAGGCTTTGAATATGTCCACAGAAAAGAAGATGGTGACAGCCCTTGCATGGGCATGCACAATTTCAATTTAATCTCGTTAGCTCCCTTGCCAGCAGAAGTGCAAGTGCAGCAAATGCTCTGTGATCCAAGAATGCATTGATCCCAAGCACACCTCTGGAGCTTGTCTTTGGCAACCTGTCTGGCTTAGATTAAATCTATCACGTTCCACAACTGTGGACAAAAACTTTCATGCTCAGAATTTATTTTCTGGGTAGACTTTTTGCTTACATCAGTCCACATGAACCATGAACCCATACAAAGAAAAAGTCCTTCAGACGTTAAAATTTTCCTAGCTTTATTATTATTATTATTGTTACTTGTTTTTACAAAAAAACTTCAACCAAAGTTAGGGTGTTTTTAATACACTGGCTCACAAGTCCTTTTGAACATCAAATAAGTTTTCATCCTTAATGCCATTTATATAATAGTGTGAAAGTATTCAAATCAGTGCCAGAAGCACAGTTTCTAGTCTTTTTGAGGACAGACCTAAAAATCAAGGATATTACCCAGAATCTTGAACAAAATACTTCTGAACTGACGTGTAAATGAAACCAGAGGTTACTCGCAGGCAACAAAATGGTGATTCTAGATTTTAAATTCAAGTTTAGAGAAATTTGGACCTTAAAAATATGGCTTTTTTAAAATCTTTTCAATCAATTTTTTTTAAACATCCTGGGCCCTAACATATCTCAAAGTAATATTCCTGCAAACAGATATATGTAGTACACAAACTAAAAAAACATAGCTTGCTAGAAAAAGGAACAAGGGTGGCACATCTATATAAACATTACATTTGTGTTATAAAGCTCCATGCTGAGATGTGTGTGGCAGATAATCCATTTGCATGTTAACTTTGGCAGTGCCCAGGAATGCTTAAAGAGTATATTAACAATTCAGAAACTTCCTCTTGCCTTACACTATTAATTTTTCATTTGTTTGTTGATTTATTAGTGTCAAGCACAGAGGTTTTATGATTGTGTTTGTGTTTCAAACTGGGAAGAAAACTGTGTGGCCCCAAGATGGGGAAATAGATACCTTAGAGGTTTAATACTTGAGTCCTGCATATGCCATGAACATCAGACCTTTAGGTGTTCATAGTGCTGGATCAGGGCAATTGTAAATCTAAGAAAAAGGAAAAGGCCTGGCAATGTTCATTATTTTAGCTAATCTTAGATAGTTAGAAATTCAGGACAAATAATAGTGAAGTGGTGTTTATGGGGAAAAATGAAAAAATAACTTCACAAATGGCTCTTGACATGCTTAGCATTACTGCTGAAAGGTTATAATGGATAGTCCTGTGAAAGATTCACGTAAATTTACAGAACTGGTCCTCTAGAATTACAATTTTAGGGCTTATTAAGAAAGTAATAGAGAACTAAACATGACAGCATCACTCTGTGACTGCAGCATTCCACAAGGGCCTTTTACACTGAGTACTGTGTGCTGCCCTGATCTCCTCCTCCCAGAAACACTGTAGTGGAACTGAAAACAGAGACACCAAGGATAATCCAAGGATGTTAAGCTTGTTAATTTATTTTAATTTTCTAATGTTATCCTAGTGTCTACAATGGGATAATAGATCAAAATGGACTACCACAGAGCTAGGAAGGAGGTTATTTTCTGACTGGTGTCATGACACATTAAATTTATGATAGGAATCCCTTTTCATGTGTTGCCTAGATAGAGCCAATAAATGTCTTCTGCAGTAGCCTCTCAACTGAAATATTTGCAATTTCAGGTATTGTGCATCAAATGTTTTGTCCTAAACATGTTATCACAGCCCTATCCTGACCACACAGGATGTTTATTTTCATTTTTTCAGAAAGAAAGATATATTCCTCTTCTGAAAATGTTTATCTACAAGTAGAAGACCTCTAAGAATATTGCATATTTCACCAATAAGCCTTCATTTTATTAACTGGGCTTACAAAAAGGGTTTCCTACAAGATTGTGAGCTTTTAAATGTCTTTGCACAACTCAGAGACTGTGGTCTCATCTGAGTAGTGGTGGTAGTGGTTGTGTGTGCTTTTAATAAGTCTGGTTTTACTTTTAGCTGCAAATTGCTGTGAAAAGAATAAGCATCAAAAGAGCACATTGTTAACATAATGCCTCAGGGGCTGGGAAGATGTGATTTTCTACTTAATAGAAGAACCAGCAGGGCAAATTCTCCATCTCTTTTTTGATCGGGGTGGGGGGTTTGTGCTTGTTTGTTTGTTTATTTGTTTTTTCTACTCCTATAATGTTTTCATCAGACATAAGAAATGAAATAAGAAATTACTAACAAACACTACTAAAATTGTTTATTTTAATGTTCTGAAATAGAAGTGAGATGGTTTATATTTTTACTTTCTTTGAGAAGTCTACAAGAATTCTACTAAATTGTTATTTTTATTTGTCTTTACTACTTTTGTCCACAAGAAATGTACCAATTTAAACAAATATGTGTTATAGTGAAGGTTACAAAACGTTTATTTTTAACTCTGACTTACATTCTCAGAATGACAAACCATAAAATTATAATGAGCTGATATGGCTCTGTGTGCAAGCACTTTCTGAACATTTATTTTGCTGAGAGCCAAGTCCCAGGACAAAAGAAAAAAAAAAAAGCCAAAACAGCCAAGGCCATATTTAAGCATACTGTGTTTAAAGTATGTGTTTTTTAGACAGGTATCTGGGTGAACCACTGGAAATTGTTGGCCAGTTGAAACACTGACAACCTGAAACACAGGTTTGCTGAAGTGCAAAATCTGCTTCTGACAGAAATATGCTAATCTTCACAGAAAGTATTTTATTTCAGTTTATTCAGTAAGTTCTATTCAGTGATTTGTTCCCTAAAAGTTAAGAAATTATCTAAAATTATAAAAGCCTGAATGTTGGCCATAATTTTCATTTTCAGTGTATGGGTAAAATACAAGTACTGTTTATTTGTTTTAAAATTTTAAGGACTGGGCCAACCAAAATCAATGTATTTAAATTTCAAAATAGAGCCAGTATGTCCTTTGCTTTTGCAATAATTTTCTTTAATACTGTAAACTTAGATATATTTTTTTCATGTCTCTAATGAACTTAGGTGTTTAGATTAAATGAGTAAGAATCATTCCACCTAACATTAGTTGTTGAATCCTAAGCAAAAAGTTTGTCTTCCCTTTTTAGTCAGAGGGAGAAGATAGCCATCATTTTGCCACAGGTGGCAGATCATTTCATCATTAGAATAAGGAATCACGTGCTGAAGTTGCCTCTTCCCTCGACTGACTGCAAGCCAAGCTGGGATGAGGTGCTTAACTTGTAGATGGGTGAAGTCAAGTGAGATTGTTCCCTGACTAAGTTGGTTTAATACTTTCTCTTCTGTTTAGCTTAAACTGAGATACAATTTTCCATCTCTATGGACCCAAATAAAGAATAACCATTATCGTATTAGTAAGAAATACTCCATTCACTATTTTCATATTTAATCCAAAGTAAAAATTAAGGATTTGAATAAATTTTACCAAGTGACAAAGTTATGTTAGTCACTATTTATGGCATATTTGGCATAATATTCCCTGGTTTCAGGAAGAGAAGAAAAATTATACCAACCATAAAACTCAAGTTTTCATTAAAAAACAAACAAACAAAAAAACCCTACAAGTGGAAAACTTGTAAGATTAAACTTGAAAGATTAAACTTGAAGATCTAAGTCAAACTCTTCTGCTGACTCATTTAACTCCTGATTAAATTTGGTGATTCCAATCATTTTGATTTGAGTCTGTGCACTCTTACATACAGTAAATTGTCCCATTAATTTTAACGAGTCTATTTTATGTGCTAAACAAAGCACCTGCTTATGTCTTTAAAGAAAGTAAATCTTGAAGCATAAGGTTTCCATTTTAATTGTTAGCTAGTTGGGGGCTTTTTGCTATTAACTTATAGTTTTATATTTTCTTTAAAAAGATAACATTTATATTAACCACTTCATCTACAAGTTTTATGTCAGTTTGTTGAAAAGTTTTCTCTGAAGTGAGTCACAGGAATATTTTGCACTGTTCCTTCAACAGATGGTCTGTGAAACAGGCAGAACTTAAGGAAAGATAAGAGTAAAGAAGTAGAGTGTCTGTGCTTTTATAAAACCACTTTTCAGACTTCTAAGCCTTTAAGAGGGAAAGAGAGATTTTTAATTTTTTTTTTTAACATTTATTCTTTCAGTACGGAAAGTGTCAGTACAAATTGGCTGTGGAAATTTAAGTTTATGCTAGGACTGGAAGCCAGATTAATTGACAGGTTATTTGTTTTGTATTTCTGATTCAAATGAATTCAGAAATGTAGTGTATTTTGCAAGATTTTCCAGCAGAAAAGGTCAAAGGACTAAATCCATGACAGCTGACAAAATTATTCATATTTTCAATGTGCTTGCTAGTGTTCCTAGCAAATCTGCTAAACTTGAAAGTTAAAACTAATCTACTGATAATGTCAACTCTTTTAAGATGCCTTCTACAAATGCATTCACTTGTGGCATTGTCCTGAAATATTTAAAGTTAGCCTTTTCATGCTGGCAGCAAATAGTCTAATTTAATGTTCCTCTGAAAATAGCAGCTATGCAGGAGTAGCAGAGAGGAGAGATGACTTTAGCAGAGGTCCAGACATCCAGTAGGCAAATGTGTAATAGTATTCCTAAAACCTTGTGTTCAAAAAGTAGGTCAGGAAAGGAAAAATAAGAATTCAGAAGAAAAGCTATCAGTGGTTTCCTATACATGAAAAACGTAAATGAAATGCATCAGCTAAGTGTTGGTTAGATAGGCTACCATGATTAGGCTCAGAAAAACTGCAGGATGTGTGCATTCAGTACATCAGCATGGCACTATCTCGAAAAAGCAAAAGCACCTTTATCTCTTAAACTGATAAAAAGGGATGTTTTATACTAAAGACAAACAGGACTTTACAAACTTGCTGATATCTTGGTGTGGCACCTGGCATTCTGAAACGCAGAAAAAGTAGCTTGAGCTGTCAGGACTTTGAAGAGAAATATTTTTTAATGTAGTGGAGATTTGATTTGATTTGACTTGATCTAATTTATGAAACTGCCATTTTTGTGATCCATCATATGCAGCCATTCTGAAAACAGCTCTAAGAGAAGTAGATAATGTTTCATTTTCAGCCCACGCATATGAATGAATAGGTCTTACTCAGCTCTTGGTTCCAAAGGCAGCAGCAGCAGCTGATGCAAGGAGCTATATCTTTGACATCCAGCTCTGGTTTGTGTTTGCTGCAGGAAGCAGTTATTCACCTTCCTTGCCATTCCTTGTGGAGTTCTGGTCATGCAGCAGTGTTCTGCCCTTCTTATCTTTACTTAGGGACAGCACTTCAAATGATTGAAAGAGGGGAGGAACATGGTCCTCTTACTTATTTTCATATAAATACCCCTCATGCTCAATAAAAACAATGTGATGTTTAGAGAACATGTGCTGTTGAAGTGTGGGAGTAACTTTAATTACTAATGCTGTGGAGAGAAACCCAACGCACCTGCAAAAGCACTCCTGCACATGAGGAGCAACATCCCTGCTCCCGTGTGTTAGTAATGGTTGTGATTTCATGAGACAGTTCTGTTCATCTTTATGCCTATTTTGCAACCTTCTGAGCCTTGCTAAAGAACACAAGAATTTCCTGCTAGTTAATCTCCAGCAGTTATGATCTGAGTATATGTATGTATCTGTGTACGTGCCTGTGAATTGCAAATCTACTCCATGGTTTTTAGGATCATGGGGTTATTTTGTGTGACCAGCATTTAATCACCATCATGCTTGAGCCTCACTGAAGTTGGCAGCGTTACAGATGTTATTCTATGTGACCTGCATTTAATCACAGATGATCAGTGAGTCTTGTTAAACATGGCAGGACCACAGAGATCCTATTTTAACATTCTCTAATGTAGCTACAAGAAGCCTTTGTGCCAGTGGGATGTATACTTATGCTTCCTCATTTCCTTCATCTAACTAATTTATCATGGAAATTTCAAGGAAATTTCAAGGATTCCCTGTCAAACTCCTCCTATTTCAAAAATAATGTGAAAACATTTTTCATACTTAATTTTGAAGTGAATTTCAGAACCGATCTAGATGCAAACATTCTCTCCCTGCCTCTCTACTTCCCCCCTTTCCTCTCCCCTTCTCCACATCTCTTCTTCTCCACTTATATATGACTGATAACTAAAAAAATCTGTCATGTAAAATGTTTCTTGCATCTGACATTTCTAAAAAAAAACCACATTTTTTGAGCTCTTCAGAAAATGCATAAATATTTTATTTTAGTTAATTATAGCAGAAAAACCAGCATTTCCCCTTAAAACAAGCCTTGTTACCCACGTGTTCTTAAGTGGTCTGAGGGTGGCGGTTGAATTTCATTCTATTTATGTATCAACCACTGCTGAAGCTGTGGTTGGCACATCACCTTTTTTTTTATGTTTCTCTGTCACAAGTGGAGTTCAATATTTTCTCTATAATTATCATTCTCCAAAGGTTACACTTCATGGACAAAGTCATTTACTAATTTCAGCAGATCCTAGGGCAATGCTTACACTTGAGGAGAAGCCAGAATTCTTGGTGGCAGTTGCCTTTTAGGTGTGTGGAGCAGGGCCTTTCACACAGTGGGCTCCCAAGTGCCTAATTTAGCAGTGGTGAGCATCTGTCAGCAACAAAGTTTGATAAAGTTAAGCTCTCTTCAATAATAAGTTCAATAATCAGATGCCTTTTTGCTTGCTCCTTAAGCCAAATGTGTGTAGAGTTATTACATGATCAGCAACACATACTGCAAAATCAGAAGGGGTTGCTTATCTGTATTTGCTATCTGTATAGCATTTTAATCAGATCTGCAAAATCAGAAGGGGTTACTTATCTGTATTTGCTATCTGTATAGCATTTTAATCAGATCTGTGCCATGCTTTATACTTGTAAAACAAGATTGGGACACTTGATATTTCTGTTCCAAGTATGTACAGTATAAATATTTTATTGACCATATACAGCAAAGTTTTTAGCATGACTGGTCTGCACTTTTAGCACAAAGAAAGCATGCTAGAATTTCTGAGTATATTCCATGTTCATGCACTTTACACATTTTTAAGTCTTATCAGGAGAAAAAAAAATTGTTTTGTAAGGGCATAATGATGAGCACAGCTTTCATCTCTGGTCATGGAGTGGTCTTTGCTGACAGTAAATGGCTTCTTTTCCCCCACACACATTTTTTCACTCTTGGGGTTGCAGCAAGGGAGGGAATTAGACCAAGGTGTGTTTCCAGAACCTGTTGTAATAATTGTATTTATTCTTTATAATGTCTTTCTTCACGTTCATTATTTGACTTTGCACACTTTATAGACAATAAAAGCTTATTAATGAAAGGTTCACCTAAGGTGTGTGCAGAGTACATTCTCACGTGGTGTTGTAGAGAGTGGGACTGTTCATCAGCTCTCCAGAGCCTGAGGTACTCTGCAGTGGGTGTGCATGGGAGTGTGTCTGCTGCATGCCCAATATCTGAGAATCATATGGACCCCTCCTAAAAAATTAGGAGAGAGCTTTCCTTTTAAGAAATCTCTTGTCTTTATTAAGATATAAACTTCTCTTCAGAGTGGATAAGAGCTGGGAGATAAAGTTGCTTAGTCCTATGCAGTCCTTTTTCACATTGATCCATTACCTTATTTTGTCTTAGTTGCATCATAATTGTCAAAACTTACACCTGTGCTCTCCTTTAGGAGTGATGTTTTATTCCAGCTGGGCACAAAAAGCATTTTCTTGGTTTGTGGAAAAGTTAGAGAAGAAGCAAGGTCAATACTTCTCTGTCTGAGCTTCTTGGCTTTTTTTCCACAAGCAGCACTCAGGTTTAAGTTCCAGAAAAGTTTTCAAGAATCCAGGAAGCATTTTTGTTCCTTAGTGGGTAAAACGAAGCAGAGACATACAAGCACTACAAAAAAAAATAGTGAGAAAGGGAAATAGGTGACAAGGAGTGAAGGAGAAGAAACAGAAAATAAAGATTAGGATGCAAAGAAGAGAGGAAGGTGGATGAAAGGAAAATGTAGCAGGAGTTGTAAGTAAATTGGTGAGGACTGGCATCTGTCCATCCATCTGCCATGGTCAGAGGCTTCACTGGAGCATGAGACTAGCTGAGGTGTTTACATTTGAGGATGAATGAATTCAAATCTCAGTGAAACCAATCTTTTGGAGAGAGGAAAGGCTGACTGCCTTTGTCCTTTGTACACATTTGTTTCCATGATTCAATCAGATGGATGTAGATATGTCCTGGATCTACAGTTTCATGTAATAGCACAGAATGGTTATTTTTAATGATGATTTCTATTAAATTTAATTATGTTTATCCAAAAGAAAAAATCAGAAATCGGTTATACTTGTATGTAGCAAGTCAGCAATGGAATAATTGACATGTAGACTCTCAGTAAATGAAGTAACAAAAGGACAGTGAGATCTATCCTGCAAAGAACACAAAGCAATTGTTTCTATCTTAATTTTATATCAAAATGGGGACTCTACTTTTAATACATTCTTCTTTTTTTATATTGGTACACTGCCATCCTTCTCAGCTGTACTCCCACAGAAGACAATGTTCACCTTTAAGCTATGTGAATTAAATAAAAAGTATATCTTTTTTCTTCTGTTGTAGTACCAGTGCTACTTAGTGTTACTTTATCTACTCGATATTATTCAGCAGGACAAAGTTGGAGCTGCAGACAAAGCTGTTAGGAAGAAAACAGGAAAGACATGGGACAGTTTCAAAAATGAAACATCTCCAAGAGGAATGTGAGGCCCTGTGAGAGCAGAGGGAGTGCTAATAATGGGGAAATGTCAACCTTGATCCCAGGTGGTCTAACAAGATCATGAGGTTTAGGACTAAAAGACAGATAAAGCTTAAAAGTGCCTCTTAGCCCAGGAGAAAAGAACATCAGCCAAAACTTCTGGAAATATTTTTCTGATAGATTGCTAAAGAGCTGTTGCAGCAGGGTTATAATTCTTAGACTCTGACTTTACATCAGCTTCACTTGCAATGAAAGGACAATATTTAAATAAGAATTTACAGCCTGAGTTATTAAATGCATTCTTTGTTTCAGTGGGAGTTAGTGATGCTTAGTACTGAATATTCTAAATATTTCTGAAGTTCTGGACCAAGCTGTATAGGCCAATTAATATCTGAATCCTCATTAACTAATAGATTTTTTTGTTGAAACATTTCAGTATAATTAAAAATATTTGTATTCTGGAGAGAAGGGTTTTTTTCAAGTAGAGTAGCTGAGGGATTTTCTTTTCAGGAGTACTGTACAGGATTTTTTCCTGATCCAAGCCAAGAAGAACTAGTTCATAATGGATCTTGCCTCAGATTGAGGTGGAAGAGTCCAAGCCTCAGGTGGTAGGGAGAGACTGAAGGGACCTAAATTAAAACAGTCACATATTGAACAAGGTGTGCTGTGATTTACAGTGAGTAAACTGCAGAAGGACCCTGCTGATCATCTCTTGAAAGACACAGACTGTATTTAGGAGGTCTCATATGTCTTGAGATGCCAAAAAAGGCAGGACTTACTAGAACTCATCACCTGAGTACTCTTGATTTCACTTGTTCAACATGTAACCAGCCTGTTCCTGAATATGAAAATTCTTCTGTGTCCCAGATGGTTTTTATTTTATTAGCTTAAGCATAGTGTTCAGCAACCATCATAGAATAAGGACTTTGTTCAGGACATACTAGGTAAGACAAACCTGTCAGTTTGGTCACCCCTGCTTGTCTAATCGTGCTTTTGAACACTGGAAGCACAATTTGTGTTTGCTTTGCTTTGGCTTAGTTCCAGTCATCTGAGAAATGTAGTGCTGTGCTCTTTTAAGTGTATTAAACTATTCTTGTAAAGTGAATTATGTTGATAGCTTGTTTTGTTGGCGGAGAAGACAGCAATAAAAATGATTTGTGATTTTTTTTAAAAAAGATGGACTTCAGACATCCAAGAAATTTAGATTTGTCCAACATGAGGCCCTTTCACTTGCTCAAGTAGACTATTAGCCCTTACCACTGGAGGTTTTTGTTTGTTTTGACATATATTGTCCCCTTTTTAGAGCCATTTTGAAGGCGGGGGTTTTTTTAAGAGAAAAAAGGAAAAAAAGTCTTAAAAATATCATAGGGAGTGAATCACTTCATATTCTTATAAACTGATCTTTGGGACTGGTGAAAAGGAGAGAAAAGCTTATAATATATGTAGAATTAATTCTGATGAATTATTTAACATGTAGGAATTTAGTGTATAATCTCTTTGAATAATCCTCCCATCTTAAAGTCTTCAGTTCTTTTGGGATTTAACAATGCTGGCTGGTAGTAGTGAGGGTTGTAATACATTCTGATATGTCCTGTCTCATTTCAGTACAGGTAAATTAAAAGCAAATTTAATTCTAATTAGCCAGATGGATTGCTCAAAGGACTAGGTCTGCAAGGTAATGTTCAAGCTTTTAATTTCTTGTGATCTGAAATTGAGGTTATATATGATTGATTATTTGAATATCTGAGAAATAAAGAAAGTTTTAAGCAAATGAAATGGACAGTCTTTGAAATAGTGGTAGCTTGCATCTAGAGCCTTTTAAAGTCAGTTCATCACTATCTTACAGTGTGCTATGGCATTCAAACTAAGATGTAGTATTTCTTATCCCTTCTGAGCAAAAGTCAGTAAGTAGCAGAGCTTTTCAAGCTTGATCTATGGGTTCCTTGGAAAAACCTATTATGTGTTTTACTTCATTTGTTTGACTGTTTTTTTAATTTCACTTGATTTGAAAATGCCCTCTCACTAGGATACAAAGTCCAGTTTGGTTTCTGAATAATCCAGAAAGCCCAGAACATAAACCCATTAGGATATATTAGGTTTTGGCTTCACTTAATCTGTCACAGTTCATGAAGAAAATTTCAGCAGGTCACAGAAATAAATATGCTCCAGTGGTGCTGGGACCATAAAATGCATTATTGAAGCACTTCTGGTGAATGAAAACTCATTGCATTGTGCAGAGAAGATGTAAGGCTTTATTTTTGTCCTGCAGGGATGCATGGAGATTTGGTCTTCCATCTTCTGGAGGGATTAACTAAAACTGGAATAGGCACTGAAGGAGGAGAAAAATTAGATACAGAGCTGTCAAAAAAACACTAGGAGGCCTTGGCTTGTTTAGCCTTCTAAACTGGAGGCTGAGTTGGTTGATTTTCATGCATGAGCAGGTGGGTAAACAACATAGAGGAGAAGATCTGTTTAAGGTATAGAACTATACTGTCTCAAGAACAAATACATCTATATAACTTATGAATACATCTAAGTCAGAGTTTAGAATAAATATATAAAACATTCTTGGATAGTTTTCTGCTAGGTTAGTAAGACTAAACTACTGTTTGACTACCAATATTATCAGTTTATGAAGGAGCTTGTGAATTATGGAGATATTAAGTTTTCTACATGAGTGAACAAGATAAAGAGAGAGAATTATACCTTTGGATGATCTAAATTTTTGTTATGCATTCAACTGGATATATGAGGCTTGAGATGTTTTCTGTAGGAGCTTGCTCATCTATCAAAATTCACACAGTTTTACTTTACTTGAGGACTAAAGCCTTACATTCATGCTATGAGTGTGTTGTACACTTTGAAGCCACCTTTCTGTTCCTATTCCATGCCTTTTTTTTATGGTATCCAAGTGCCTTTCCTGTTGATTAATATAACCATAATGCATCATAAAAAAAAATTCATTCTATTTTTCTTTCTCATAATCTTCAGGAGAAAGTGTGACACACATACACATACAGAGAGGCACAGGAAAATATTTGGGAAGGCATACTGAAAAAGATGGACTTGATCATAGCATGTGTGGGTGAGGTGCTGGGATTAAACAGGTTTTCATCCATTATTCTTTTACAGAGATCCATGTTCTGTCAAGTTAAAAGAGAAAGGAATGTAAAATGTCCTGACTGCATTCCTTAAACCAGTGTCTGAAAAAACGTCTCAGATACTCCAGAAATCATTAGGGATCATGTTTTCAAAGGAGGTGTTAGAGGATGTGAGTAGGCACACTGGGACTTTCAGAGGCATTTTTGTAAGCCTTTCATTTTGATCAGTTGGAATTGAGCACTGAAAATTGAATCAGTGATATGTCTCTTTCAATGTGTTACCAACTAGGCAAATTTTTTACTAAGGTAAAGACAAAGAATAAAATTAGTTTGACATGATATTTTAAAAAGAATCAGCATCATGAAAGGATTAATGCTTATAAACTTCTGAATTGTTGGGTGATTTTAAATTACACGTTTACATATACTTAAGTTCAATATTGCCAGCTGATGTAGCTGTGGTTTAAAGGAAGGTGTTTGCAGCAACCCATATGGTGGAGAAAATGCAATGTTTGTGTTGACAATGACTGTAATCTCTCGAGTGCGTAGTTTCATGTTTCTGTGGGTTTCCGTTCTATAAACCTGGAATAATAAATGCATGTGTTGCTAAGTCCAAAAGATTGTTTATCAAGCTGGAGAGCAGTGTCCTGGACAGTATTAGTGGTAGTGTCACCCTGGTTTTGAGGATTTTTCTAGGCCTTCTGAATTGTCTTTTATATTGGAGTCAGAATTTTTACTTTCCCACACTTTGTATTATAAACAGTAACTTTGTTTTCCTAACTGTCCTTCGTTGTTTACATATTTTTAAGTAGGAGAAAGTTGATTGACAGATGTCTTGACCAATGTGGTTTGGGAGGTGGGAGTTCATCCTCCAATCCACAGGCACCTTTGGAAACGTATAAAATTGAGTTTTGTAAATAAACTCGGGCTTTTTCTGCTTTGCTCATTGCCGTGCCCTCATGAAGTTCTTTCCTGTCATGTTGTGACAGTAGGACATGGGGCTTCTAGAAGGTGGTTCAGAAAAACATTGTACATTAAGAGTCAAGTGTTTGCTTAAATTCTACTCCAATTATTTTTAATGGATAGTAGCAGCACTTGAAAACAAATGTCAGAAGAGAAAACTGTGAGTCCCCTGTTTCAGACTATCACAGCTGGAACTGTCTATCCTGGTTTCTGTAAGTTTTGGGCATGTATTCCACAGTCATGTGTAGTTTAGGATAACATCCTTAGAGTAAATTTTCTAAAAGGCATGTTGAAACAAACTGATTTAGTCATAGGAAAAATCAAGGTACTAGTCATCCACAATAAAGCCATTATGACAAAGATTTAATAATCTCCAAGGCTTCATGGAGGATGCTAACTCTTCTGTGATGTTCCAAGTAACTACTACAGCTGGCAGCAACTTCACCCTGAGCTCAAAGACATCTGCTTGCCTAACTGCAGTGGCACCTGCATATCTTGTGGGAGCCTGCAAGGTTAGGCTTAGAGAGAGAGGAAGAGTCACTACTTAAAGCAGAAATTTGGATAGCACAAGGGAGATATAATACTCATTGAATGAAAGCAGCTGAGGGGCAGTGTGTCAAAAAATGCTAACTATCTTTCTAAAATATGGATAGTTCTGTCTAAATCTGGCCAGTGACAGCATAAGTTGTGGATATGGTGTTTCATTTATTGCATATTAATTGGTTTTATATTTGATATATGATCTTTATAACTGCAGTTGTTTTGACTGGGCTTGGCAAAACTCACAGTGCAACTGATACTAGTTGTCACTTCTTTTTAGCTCACTCCATTAAGATGCCAAAAATCAAATGAATGTAAGTTGAATTATCTTCTACTTCTAAATCTGTTGTTCTACAGATACCGTTTAAACATCATTACAAGCCTGAATCAAAACATGAAATAAATGAAAGTATCCTTTTCTTTTTCTTAAAAAATAAAGGAAAAAAACTAACAAAACCAACCAATCAAAACAACAACAACAAAAAAAAACCAAACCCCAACTTATGTTATTCAACTCAGTATAACATCTTTGAAACAAGAGCAATTACATGTTTTTCCCAAAGTGATACAAAGTATTCACAAATTAGTTCCCAAAATGTCTGTCCATCCTCATCTTCCAAAGATGTTTAATAGATAATACCTTGAGACTATCAGGTAGTTAATGGATTTTCTTCATTAGGTTAGGACAACACATGGAAGACTACTTCAGCTCTCATTAAATTAATTGAAAATTCTCATTAACTTCAAAAAAATCAGTGTATGGCACTTCAGAGTAAATTGTCAATGGAGCAGTAGCTGTAGATTCAAATATGTCCCTAAAGATTGCACGCAGATTTGAATCTATTTCTTATTTTAAAGAATCCCTGTAAGATCCAAGGGGATAGATATATTCACTGTAGCATTCCAACTCTGTAATATCATTGTTACTGGGTCCACTATACTGGCAAGATAATGTTCTGGTTAATCTGAAGATGCAGCAGAGCCTCATATGCTCTGATCTTGAAAAGCAACATCATGTAGCTGAAATACTTCATACTAAACTAAATCATCTGTGTATGTAATAATTTGGTAAGTGCTGTTATCTTATTCCCTTTTTACCTGTTATACACTAGTTAATCATCCCAAGAAAATGCCCCACCGTTACAATAAATACCTCTTCAAACAATTTATCTTCCACTTCAGTCAGAAGCTATTTTGAGGCTTAAAATAAGCTCTTGTCCTCAGCTGTGTGTCTATTAACATTAATAATAAAGTTATTTCTGACCTCATAGAAAGTAAAACAAAATCCTTAATACTTCCTAAAAGCTAGACTCTTGTTGCAGCAGTCCCAGATGTTATTTTATCTCTGTTTTATTATGTTACATAATTGACAACAGATAAGTGCTAAGACAGATGTCACTGCATGGTGCAGTTACACATGTGCTTCCAAATTCTTTCCAGTGTGTGCTGGGAAGTATGTGCTGCAGAAATTGCCATCTGTTTCATTAAACTTGGCAGAAATAATGGTATTTGGAGAGAAATTTATATGACCAGTGCTAGAGCCCACTTTTGGCATTGGTCTTTCATCAGAGCCTGATGTAGGAGAATTTCTCCTGAAGAATGGTCTACTTCTACTGAGATGAAAGACAAAATCATACTGTGTCCCTTTGGTTTCAGTCAGATGCACTTAGAATATTTTTAAGGAGTAGCAGCTGTTCACAGCAGAGTTAATCTGGCAAATTAGTGCCTGGGTTAGACCAGTCTAGTTATGAAATTCCTGTATAAAAAGCTGTATAAGAGGTGTTTTGTTCAAATGGGCATTGTATTCTCTCCTGTGAATCAGTGAGGTGTCTAAGGGAATATGTCACATGGTTCTCAGAGCTGCATGCCTTTGATTTAATTACTTCCTAATATAAAGTGAGAGAAATACTCCATTCTTTCTATACCCTAGCAGATGTGAGTTTAACACATCAGTGCAGGCAAGCCATTTCCTTCAGTGTGCACTCCTCTAGATTTCTGTCTTGCAGCCTGTCTTCCCACCAGTAAAGTGAATATCTATATTGACTGCTATTTAGGGTAACACTGCCTATTATCTTCTGCTTCCTACAAGTACTATGAGTTACTCTCTGAAAAGTTGTAATCATACGTGTACAACTTACAGTTTGATGACAGAATCACAAGCTTGGTGTGTAGAAGTCAAAAACCCTGTTAGACACCAGCAGTTACTGTCATTTCTGGGATCACAGCCTGCTGAGATGATAAAAGGAAATAAGACACTTAAATAACCAGAAAGTGTAACTTTGTTTGCTCAGACATGGTCCAGAAGATTTTGAAAATGAGCTGCATACTGCATACCTGTATCTTTAGTGTGAAGAAACCTGTTCTGAGCACATGGTGTGACCATGGATATGGAGCGCAGTCCTGGTGTGCTGTAGGACTTTGCATTTGAGAAAAGCAGTTTTAAATGTTCTTTTTTTGAGACTTTATTATGTCACTTTGAAATTTCTTTATTCTATCTCAAACTGAGACACTGAATAGAAAAAAATTTATATTAATAGCCAAAGTAATAGACAGCTCAGAGAATATGCAGCCTGTAGTGTGACACCTCTGGAAGTGATCTGGTGCTGCCTTTGCACTTAGTACAGACCACATCCAAACAGGGTTGGGGGCATTGTCCCAGCTGTCTGTCCCTGAACCACAATTATCCTGGGGCTGCAAGGATTGTTAGTAGCAAAGACAGCCATCCTGGGTCTTGACCAGGAGAAGCATCAGGAGTGCTGTGTTCCACTCCTGGCTGGTGCAACATCTCCCTGCAGACATTGCCATGCCAATGGCAGGAAAGCTCCTCTCACCCACTCCAGCTCAGGGAGTCTGTTAATACCTTTCCTTTCTGTTCTAATTATGGTTTGTGTTGTAGTCCCTGGTGGTTTTCATTTGCAAAGACCTTCAACTCCTCAAGCCTCCTTTATTTTTATATAAAGAGAAGAAATATTTGCCTTGTGCTTGTGTTATCTTTCTTTATGAGAAGAGAGGAGAAGAAGCAAGAGAGAAATGTCTCCTCACTGACTTGCTCAAAAGGATACTGAATTTTACCCCTTCACTCATGAATTCCATCACTTTCTCCAGCTCTGCTCCTCTTTCTTTTTAGTCAGTAATATATACTATATGATTTATACTAAAGAAAAAAAATACCTTAAAGGTGTGATATTAGGTTTTTTGATACATAGCCTGAAGAAGTCAAGGTCCTCTATAATTTGTGGTTGTTTTGGCAATAGAAAATAGGAACTTGTTGGAAGATCCTGGAGTAAAGACTGCAGTAGTAAGTCATCTGTCAATGCCATGTTCTTCATCTGGTGTACACAATTACCAGGATTGAGCAGAAGGGGCTCTTGAACTGCAAGTAGAAAATGGAAAACCTGATTTGCCTGGAAATTTGGTTTCACGTTCCAAGTTCCTGCTTCATCAGATAATCTCTTGCATCATTACCCAGCAATGAGCTAAAATTAAGGCCAGGATAAACAGGATGTTAAAATAAAATGCTGCAGCATAGCAGCATTACAGATGTCTGCACAACCCACACCCCTCCTCTCTTCCAGCAGCTGGACACAGGATCTTTACAGCCAAGAGTATTCTGAACATCAAACTGCCTCAGTGGTCTTAGTGATGTCTGCAGTGCTCTGGGAATGACCAACAGCTACAGTAGAGGGAAGGGAAAACATGCTGCCTCGTGTGTGTGTGTCAGAACAGTCCTGCACTGTACTGACCCCTCCTCTGCCTGTGTGCTGAATGCTGAAATGCAGCTCTGGTTGCACTTGTACCTCTGCCAGGAGATGGGCAGCCACAAAGGCAGCAAAACCTCCTCTAGCCCCCAGGGAAGTGGCACATTAAAAATTTGATCTCCTGGCTGGCAGAATTTCTGGATTACACTGTTGAGATCATTCTTAGAGATGCTTTTAGTGAATGTGCAAAATTTCTGTGTCTACACTAGGTTCTTATTTCTGGCTGATCCAGAAATTGCTCTAAGTTTCTGTTTAATGAGCCAATATCAGTGGTTCTTGCAGTTGATAATAGACTATATTTGTTTCCAAAGGGCTCCATTACTTCTGAATTAGTATAATTATTTTCTTTTAATTTCTTACTTAATACTTGCTGTATTTCATGTGTTTCCTTTTAAAGTAAAAAGCTAAAATAGATTGCTTCAAAGTTTATTTGTTAAAAGATGCCCTCAGGCTGAGCAATAATACAGTCTCCTCTCAGAGGAGAAAATGGTTATGGTCAAGTTAGGCTCTTTTGTGGGTAGACAATAGAAAAAATTGCTTTCTAAGGTACAGAAATGCAAGTAAAACAATCATGTGAAAAATAAAATATTAACAATAGGGTTGTAGGATTGTGTTATTTTGATAATATTTTATAGGACAATCTAGAAAAAATTGCTTCTCTTTAGAAACACATTAAAATCAATCATACAGCAAACAGTATGCTTTCCTCACCTTGTAAGAGACATTTGTATAATTTCCATTTTAAAATTTAGAATGATTGCCATCCTGAGAAAACTTCTTACAGGTTATTATTAATGTGAAGATCTCCAAATATTTGCAGCTAGAAGTGTTTTATATCACTGGTCAGTGTGGCCACAAGGAATGCAATGCATTGCTAGAGGTGATGTGTAAGGCAGTGTGAAAGGTTCTCCCTTTTACTCCAGCTGGTATAACACCACTGACACTTTCTGAGAACTTTTCCTGACAAGAAATAGTCTGTGAATCACTCACTCCATTGGTCCCTAGTTTCTTCTTTGATATTTCTTCATGAAAAGGCAATTTATGCTGCCAGTGCAGCTCAGCTAAGGCCTTCCCATGTTCTTACCATATCCTTTGGGAATGAATGAAAGAGGCAGCAATCAACTTGCAAGGCTGGATTCTTGTTTTGAGAACATAGTGCAGTTTCTTTCAGAGTGAGAAATTCACCTAATTTGTCCTTCTAGAGAGATTTTGAAGATATAGGGAAATGTCTGTAATATGTTGCTGCACATCCAAATCACACCAGGGATTTACTTGATTCAGAATCTAGTGCATAAAGACACCATTATTTCAACAATCAGAGGATCTAAGAGGCAGTAGAAAATACTGGTTCTATTAAAACATCACTGATGAGTAGTTTATTAACAACTCAATGTGCTGGATCTCACAGTGTATTTTCAGCCTTTGGTGAGTTGCTTTCAGAAATTAAGGTTTGCAGCACTTTGCAGAGCTCTGTAAATAACCCTTGACAGCACTGCCAGCTTATCTGTAGAACTGAACTTCACAGAGTGACTTGGTTTGATAATATCCCACAAAATGCTGTGTCCAGATAAAATCGGGAAGAAAAATTCAACGCTTATATTTTGGGGGGGAAAAAAAACCCCACAACAACCAAAGTCCAGGTTATAAACTCTGGAAAATATCTTATGTGACCACTGAAGTGCCAGGGAAGCTGCCATGTATTTGTGAGAAGTTTGTATTTGGGTTGTATTTGCTTTAGCAGAAGTGTTGATTGTTTTGGGGGGGATTTATCCAATCAGTTGAGATTCTACCCTTGAGCAAGTTTGGCCCAGTTTTTTGACACCTTTTGTCTTTTTGTTGTAGCTGTGTGGAATGCTGCATTGAACACATGTAGAGCAGATGAATTTCCACAGATTTGCTATATGTGTATTTATTATTCAGACCTGTGGATGTGTCGTGGGAAAGTAAAAGTTATGCACCTGATGCTTTGCCTATCTGCATTTTCTAATGCTGAAGTATGAGCTTATTATGAAAGCTAGAAAATGACAGGGTGTAGATAAAATACATCACTTATATCACCTAAAATAATTTTGCTTTTTTCTTTTGGTAACTAATGTGAGAATTAAGTGATAGTCATTGTAGATGCCATTAGTCTCAGTGCATGCCAAAGAGTCCTCACCTTCATTACAGTGCACTCATACAATGGCTGCTGTTGGCTCAAAATAATGTTTTGTGAAACAAAATGGAAATACCTTGAGTGGAGATGCTTTTACTATCCTTCATTTTTCATATTCACACCCTTATTCGTCCAGTCCATAAATGCCTTCTAACAAGTTCATCAGGCCAAGAAACAATAGTCCAGAGCAGGAGACTGTTTTCCACACGAATATTGGACAAGGGAAATAGATAGAAACTTGTCTGTCTCTGCAGAGTAAATGACTGAGAACAGATAGGAAATGGGTTGAGAGTAATTGTAGGATTATATACAGCTGTCTATTAGAACAGCAATTTCCTTGAGAATGGGTAATGGCAACAAAGTGCTTGCTGAATTTCATGGAGTTTTGATGACTTTGCTTCTAAAGTACAAAAATCTCTATATTAATTTGTCAAAATTTTGGTCTATTACTACTAATGGACTGACTGAATGTTGAATACACTCGAGCTTTAATACTGTGAATACTGTGATAGTAGTTGTCATGTTGAATCCTCTCTTCTACCTCTGGAAATCCAGAGTAAATAGATGAGATGTTGACACCCTGCATGGACTGAGTTTCCCTTCTGCTGAACAAGATCTTTGTTTCTACATCAGAATTTTACAACATTAAAGAAGTTAATGTATAATGTATAATTATACTTTTTGACACTTGTAGAAATCACAGAATCACTGAAGTCACACTGAAGATTAATAACATAATTACTGGTAAAACTTGCTAAGCTTGCTGAAGAGGTTATGCATCCTGAAGAATATTGTTGGCAAAATTTACCAAAACACAGCTGAGCAACTAGATATTAACCTGAAGGATTTTCCCATGCATTCTTGAGCTAATTTAACAGGCAATCAATTTACGCTAATCTAGATTAATTGCTTTACCAAAATAGGGAGAAAATATTTTAAAATAGGTAAAATGTTACTTGATAAAATTTCAGCTAACAGACTGATCAGAGCTAATGATCAGAGTCCTTATTCTCAATATGTGTTTAAAGGACAAGCAAATCCCTGCCTTTGAAAAGGAAGAAAATATACATGGAAAACAGTTGAATATAATTAAGAGATTTACTAAAATCTGTGTTTATGTTGCCCTAATATATAACTCCAACACATTTGCAACTTCTTTATATTGAATAAAACCTTACACTTAAGGTCTTTATTTGTTTTTCTTTTCAATCACAACCTTTCCATTTAGAACTTAATTGTACATCACTCCATCGTTGTATCCAGGTCTCCTTAAAAGCTGAAGCTGGATACTTGTTTTATGTATATTTTTTCAAGTGATTTATTTGTTGAAATCTACTGTTTGAAGGAATATTAAGAGGCTACTACATTATATAATTTTTGTATGAATGATTGGTATATGAAAGGAATTAGCCTTCCAGCTCCCTTTGCACCTTTGCTTTGTTTTGAAGCAGAGCATGCACACAGCTGTGTTGTCTTTGGGCTTGTCCTACAGGCCTCTGCAGTGCAAATAAATAAATAAATCTCACCCTGAATTAGGGGAGTACAACTGAAGTTAGTGGCTCTATTCATTAATTCAATCTTTCATGGTAGACTGCAGTGTACTCTTTTCCGTGTGGTCACCTTTTTACATTCTGAGAGCAGGCATTAGAGCTCAAACATAATTCAGGGAAATAGACTGTGTGTCTATAACTGTCCAGCTGTGTTTTCAATCTTGTTTTTTAAAACGCTTTTTATTTCTTTCCATGTGACACTACTCAGCCAATGAAAATAAGCAAGTCATCCTTGTTTTTGTTACATCCCTTTTCACTTGTCTCTGTTTTTCTAACCCAGAGCTGCAAGGTAGAACTGCATAACTGTAAATCCTAACAGCCTGAACCCAAAAAAAACCCAATATTTCTGACATCTGATTAAAAGCAGGGCTTTCTCAACTCTATTTGAGAAAACTTATCCAAGCAGTAGAAAAAAGGGAGAACTCTAGATAAAACCACATTAAAAACCTAGACAACATCAGGAGTAAATCTTTGGAGAAGTCAGTAATGCGGAATTCTGCAAGCAGTTTTATAACTTAGAACTGATTTAAAATTCAGATATAGAGCTGGTGATGAGACATTTACCTGAGATCTTTCTCCCCTGCATGCCATTTACCAGAGGGTGCTAGCTGATTTTCTGACAAAAATTTAATCTTTCATCCTGCTGTCTGACACTGCCCAATTCACTTTTTAAATTTGGTTGCTCAGTCCAGCTCCTGGGTTTTCTAACCTTGACTCTATTTAACTGTATCAACATTTGTATTTACATTACTTACTTCAGCAACAGAGGGAAATTCCCCCCCTGCCCCCCCACCCCAGTTTATCAGAAACACATGTACATCTTTATAGACTACAGAAGCTGAAGAAGGAAATTCTTCTCATCCAAACAGAAGAGTATGTTCTTGATTTTAAAATAAATAAATAAATAGGCAGAATCTATGCTCAAAGAAGAAAATAAGCCACTACCATTCTAGACGATTCACTAGATGCAGATTCCTCCTGAGCTGGTCCAAAATTTTGCCTGTTTAATGGGGTCAGAAAATTGGTTTTGTTTGCCCCCGGTGAATTCAGGCTGGCACATGCAAAACTGCAGGTGAAAAGAGGGATTTAGGCACATTGGAATGGATCAGGAGCATAATGGACCTTGGGGGTTTTTTTTGTTTTTTGGGGTTTGTTTTGTTTTGTTTTGTTTTGTTGTTTTTTGTTTTGGGTTTTTTTTTTTTTTAGCCAAGGAAAAGGAAGGAGAAGGAGACATGTCTGCAAAATTTCAGATATGGTAGCAAAAATGTGCATGTATGTCTGCATTTCCACTGTGAATTTTAGCCTTTTTCTCACCTGAAAAAAAAAAAAAAAAAGAGAGAGAGTTGATGATGCTTTTTTTTTTACATGTTGAATAAAATGAAAAAATCAAACTAAAATAGTGGACATGTAGAATAATACAAGATGGAATAGTTAGGTCAGGTGAGAATATTGCTCCCACATTTGAGCCCATTTATGTATTTTTGCAGTTTTGAAGAGGTCTGAGAAGATAGTGCAGTGAATACAAGAGTCACTCTTCTTAACCCAAGTTGCTGGGTCTCTGTGGTGCTGGGCACCCATTTCCAACCCCCCAGCATACCCAGCACCCCAGAGGGAGAGTCCTGAAATGGGTGGATGGGGGCAGCTGGAGCAAGGCACCCCTGGGACAGGGACAGACATGGGTACAGGCAGCCCCTGTGACCAACAGCCTCTCCTCACCCCAGTTTGGCACCCTCAGTGCTCAGGCTTCTGCTGATGGTGCAAGAGAGGCTCTGGGGCCTCCCTCTGAAAGTGTCAGAGTTATGGAGCATTTGCATAGGGATGCAGATGTGCAGGAACCCTGGTGAAAGTGATACTTTATGTGCCTTATTGAGCACTGGCCCAGAGCCCACTAAAGTCAGCAGAAGTGCAAATATTGGATCTGTTCTTGAATCTGTGTGGGTGTCTTTTTAGCTGAAGGCTTGGCTATCATGTCGGTGTACTTTATTTAGCCAAATTCCAGAAACAAAATTCAATGCAAAGATTTCTCTTGTTCTGGCAGGGCTTTTTT
>VYXD01016399.1:31910-53755 GCA_013397195.1 Hylia prasina | reverse complement strand
CTTTTTTTTTTTTTTTAGTGTATATGGGGGAGGGGTTTTGTTTCTAATTAACATGTTTAGTCTTCAGAAACTCCCTTATTTGCATTCTACAATTATACTGCTGAGTAGGAAGCAGGGGGTCTTTGGAAAGAGCGAAGTGAATTAGTTTTAGCTAACTGCATCTAAAAAGGAGAGCACGTGGTCCTTTGGCCTCGCTCTGAGAGTAACTCAGCTAGTGTTTTGGACAGCAAACTCTCTGAATATTAGACCCAGGAAAAAATGTCACACATTATTAGAAATGGGATGGATGGGAGCAGGTTTTATTGGAAACATTGGCTAAGCTTACGTCGTAATTGCTCTGCTGAAGCAGTAAACAGCTGCTGATCCTGTGATCTTTCTAGTGAAAAACAAGCATTTGTTGTAGCTATTTTTCAGATGTATGTTGTTGTTTGCACAGTATTTCAAGTGTCCTACTTGGTATTTATATTATTAGCTCAGCGTTCTACATTACAATAAATGTGTTTACTTATTACAGAAGTACTGACCCTTAAAACATCTGCGTCTCAGCTGAACATCCACAGCTCAGTGGGTGTGGGTAGCTTCTGTTAGCCATTCTTTCATAATATTTTGCAGTCTTTGGCAAGCAGTTTGAGTCAGATTCTGACCTCAGATGCACTCCTGTACAATGGCAATAGCTGTGCTCCAGTCAACAGCATTCTTCTAGTTTTATGTCAGTGTTAACTGAGGTCAGAGGACATTGGAGCGAGTGGGCCACAATCCTGCCTAATTTTTGCCTGGTGGAGTCCTTTTAGCAAAATACATAAAAACTCCAGTGGCTCCAAACTGATGCCAAAGTCTCCCTCACTCTTCCAGAGACTGAACAATAGCAAACAGTATGGCAGAAGGTTAATCAAATAGTTGAGGAATAAATGGTCCTGTGTCTATCACCATTAGCACAAGAGCTGTAACTGTGACAGGCTTGGAAGAGCTGTGGCTGTCTGGAAAGTGCTTTTTGATCTTGTGCTGTCTCTTGTCTCTACCCATACTGCACCCAAGAGGAATGCTCAGAAGCTTCTGTTGGAGACAATGGTTTCAATTGCCTCATGAGCAAGGGAAAGGACTGGGGAACCTGTCCTTTCCTGCAGTGGGGAGAAGGCTGCATTCAATCTCTGTGGCTGGTGTTAAAGTAGGGAAACAATCATTTTAAATCCTTCTCTCCCACCTTAGCTTGTCCACAGTCTGTGACCCATGCCCACTCTGCCATTCGTGTTTGAGGTTCTGCCTTTCCCCCTCTGAGAGCCCCCTCCAGTGCTGTGGAAACCATATCCATCCTAAACCTTCCCTTCCTCTTCCAAAACCTTGCAGCTTTCTCTGGTCATGGGCTACCTGGGCAGAGAGAAGGTGCTCACATTACCTCTGAGCCCAGCCTAATTTAGCACATGCTTAACTCCTTGTGCAGCAGTGGAAAGGATGGGACAATCCTGCATTTGCAGGACCACCCTGGACCTTGTCAACAGCAAAGGAACTTACCCAGTATGGTTATACAGGCAAAAAATAATATCATCAACCAACCACCAGCCAGCTGGGTTAGCATCAGCTGGGACTTCTATAGTGGAAAGAATTCAAAAGTAAAAATGCAATGTAAAGTTAATATTCACAGCATCCCCTAGAGGTTCGTGCAGCAACCTACACATGGGATAACTGCTCCTTTTCCATAACTGGTTTCTCTTAAAAGTACCATCTAGTAATCACCATAATGAAAATACATTTTGGAATTAGCTTATTGATGTATCATGGCTAAAACAATGTTGGTAATACATCTTGTAGAATAAATCTCATTCTAAAATAGAAAAAATTGTTTTGCAAACCTACTTAGCAATGTAACCTTTGCAGACTAGTGAGAAAAAAAAGAGCCATTTTGTATTTCTGATGCTTATTATTTCTGATTTCATTGCTTATCACCAAAAATCCCGGTTTATTTCCCAAATGTTTATTATTGCCCCTTTTAATTAAATAAAGTGTTGCATCTTCTAGTACATGGATTTAATGTTGACAGCAATGTTTCCATTAATAAAATGGACTCTCTTAAAGAACTTCAGGTCATACAAAATGTTTATGCTTGATAATTGATATCCAAATAAAAATGCAGTGAAGTGAAGCTTGGCCTGGACAATCCATAGAAGCATCTTGATGTAGTTAATTTGACATGCAAATAAACCATGTTCACACCTTGAATGAAACCATTTATTAATGAAGAGCATGCATTGTTTCATCTACAGCTTCTTTTTAATGTGGAAGACAGTTTTGATACTTCCACATTAGAATATTTTGGATGCCCCCTTGTATAAAGGAGAAAACTTCCCAGTGAAACTATTCTGGTGTTGTTGATGTCTTGTGGAAACTGAGCATGGAGAATGCAGCAGATGGTATAGACCCACACCAGGTCAGTAAGATGTGGAAATACAAAACTGCCAATCCTGAAATTGAAAACAGGTGGCAAAAATTTCACTTGGAGATTTGACATCTGTAAGTAATCAGTTAGTGCAAGAGCTTTGGTCAGACACAAATTAACTTCATTGCTGATTACATTTTCAATAAGTAAAGGAGAAAGCAGCTGCAGTTGGTTAGAATCACAATAAATTAAATACACAGAAAGTGTTTAGAAGGACTTCATTTTTGAGGTTTTGGTTTTTTTGTTAGCTTGGGTATATACACTTCATAGCATTTAGGTTGAGAAAACAAAATGTTTTACAACTGTTTTAACAACAGTTCTAGGATCAAAGCTTCTCAGAGCTTCAATCTGTTTCTCACCATTCCTACATCACTTTCTGCTTCTAAAAAATGTAAATAAATAAATAAACACAGAACATCTGGATTTGATTGGGGGGAGAGATTAATTTCAAATAAAGACATTAAAATGTTATTTTGACTAGAACAGAACTATGCTAATGGGGTATGTTGTGTTCTTGAACTTTGTCCTTTCTGGCAAGCCTTACTTCTCCCCACAAAGAGAGCAGGCAATGTGTTAGTGGGTGCTAGTTTGAGAAAAAACTAGGTTACTTGGGCCAAATTGCTGCCAAATTGATGTTTAGAATATTTTTAAAACATCTAAACAGAAGTTTGTTGTAAGGCAGCCAGACTACCTGAATAGCTTCAATAGGTAATGGTATACATCACCCAGAATAATTCAGGTTTAAAAGATTTCAAGTTAGGGCAGAAAAGGTTTTTCTCATGGAGGGAAGCTCACACTTTTACACTAGAGCCAGAGCAACCTTCAGAGCTGCAGTAAAAGGTTGGGGAGATGATCTCCTCCAGCTGATGTTGTATGTGCCCATGCATTTATGAGAATGTAGCAGTACCTGTTTCCAGAAATTCAGGAGTCTGTTGCAGGTGATTTCATTTCAGTTTTCTGCAGCTGGATGTTTCAGAAACCACCCTGTGCCAGAAGCAGCTTGACATCAAAGGTGCTCTAAGCATCCACAGCTGCACCGAAATCATAAGATCTTCAGGAGGTTGCACACTTGCATTTACGTATCTCAAAGTGATTATAATTCTAAATCTTGAACTGTGTGAGGATAGCATAATGTGAGGAAGTAACTGAGCTTACTAAAGAGAAGAATCAGAATCTCGAGAGTTGGAGCATGTTCGGGATGGAATGATGTTCAGAAAGAGTCAATAGATTACCCTGCAAAAATTATGCCTCTTCAAGATGCTGCAGTCAGGAATCTGCCAAATGTGAAATTCTGAGTCATGTTGAGCAATCAGATAAATGTTTAATGAGTTTAACTTTTTAAGTGTTCTTTAATAGCTGAAAACTAAAGGAAACTGTGCTGTGACTAATCAGCTCTCTGCAGAGCATCAGTAAGTGCTCCTATTAAATAGAATGCCAAATGTATGGCATCTAGATCACTTTGTGAGATTTAAAGGTGCCAATTTATTGGCTATATGTGATGTATCTTGGAGTAGAATCATATAAGAATTCTTTTTTCTGAATTTTCTAATGTCTGAGTTTTCTAAGAGAAGGAAGAGGAGCCCACTCCATGACTAGCAGTTTTATGGTGCTGCTGTGTATTAGATATCATCAGTAAATTACTTTTCACTTTTTTTCCTGGAATCTAGACATCCCACTGGACTCAACATGCACTGTCATTTCATCCCTTCCCTGTGTGCATGCAAGCCACTTTGCTATTTTGTCACTGCCTTGATTAAGTGATGTTCTTACTGATTTATGTCACATACATATTAATGGAACAGTAAGTAACAGATCATAGTATGCATATAGACTGTTCTGTACATTAAAACATGCCACAGCCCTTTGTCCACAGCCTTAAACAGTGTGAAGTAAGCCCAGTGTTTTCTATGCACTTATAAGGTAACACGTTTCTGATAGTAAGTTCAGATAAGAAAGGTCTTAATTTTAAAATTTTTAAACAAGAAATAAGATTCTTTCTGTGAAACTAAGAAAATACATGATAGCAAAATAGAGTTCAGGCTTCTCATATTGCTTTTCAGAGAAGTGATTTTCTGACTGCAGAACTCTATGCAATCTTACTCTGCCTTCTGCTGTTTTATCTTTCTCTGACAGGTCACTGGAGAGGATAACATCTGGTTTCAGACAATAAGATTGGGAAGAGGTAGCAGGCAAGTGGGGCCAAATTCTGTGGCTGAGGCTATGAGACAGTCTCTGCATGAAACACCTTTTCCATCGCAGTCTCTGCTCCTCCTCCCTGAAACTGGGCTAAACAAAAGTGGTACAGCACGGGGTCTGTGCTCTTCCTGGGAGAGCACAGGCTGATCTGGAGAGACCAGGCAGCTGTGGAAAAGGACATGATCAGAGTAAGGCTGGAAGGTGCTGAATAACTGGACTGGCAGCAGAATAAAATCTGAGTAAAGCTAAAAAAGGAGGAATTCCCAGTCTAGACCTGATCCTGGTGGGATAGACCTGTCAGGGCACTGGATGGTAAATGCACTATTAAAGCCTGTCATTCAAGGTATGGAAAAGACAACGTTGGTTGTATGGAGGGAGACTTGATTTGGAGTCTGAGGACATCAGAGGGAATGTCAGTCTGGGGTTTTGTACCCTGCAGGGAGGAGGGAGGAAGGCACACAGAGAGGAGTGGGGTCACATGCGCAAGTAAGGGGGAAAAAAAGCCAAACAAACCATAAATTTTTTTTAAAAAAAGAAACAAGATTCAGTTTGCCCCTGGTTGAATGCATTACAGATCCAAACGAAATTGTATGAGTTGGTATATGTGAAATCACTCATATTTAAAGCTGAGGGTGAAAAACAATATATTGATGAGACTTTGCTTCCTGTGGAGAGGCTGTATAATGACACAGAAAGTTTTCTCCCACAGCTTTCAGTCTCCTTACTTCAGCAAAACTGATGGGAGTAATAAAGTAAGTTGTTGCTTTTCCCTTCTTACTGCATTTATGTGAGAGGAGGAGGCTGAATTTGCTGTCTTTTATTACTTTTCTCCTCCAGGAGTAGGTAAAAAGTGATATATGCTTCATACTTTTTTACAAACAGATTATACTGGGCAGATGCTTAGAAACAGGTTAGCTAAAACATGTGAAGGAGTGCCTACATTATGCAGTGTGGAAAATCTGCTGCTTTTGGAACAACCAGGCAGAAATGGAGATTCATTTGAGGCACAAGAAGTTGTGAGGTTATGGTTTACCCTTAATGGGAGAGGAAAAATGTCCACCATGAGTTATGCAATGAAGTTCAGTTAAATAACAAATCTTTGAAAGGCCCTGGTTCATGGAAGCATCAGTGGGTTTGTGGGCTCATTTAGAGCCAAACAATGTGCATAAATGCCCCAAACTATGAGAAACCTCCACATGATTGACAAGCATGTGATACACGGGCTGAAAAACTGGTTTTAGTCTCGAAGCAAGTGAGCATTTGCTGTCAACACTGGTTAGTGTTTAACAAACTCCTCCCAAAATTGTTTAAGGTTACAAATGTGATGAAGGACTTCAGCACTTACAAACTCAGTGTTTTTGTGGCAAATTTGTAGTTTTGTAGTTCATAAGTGGAATTAAAGCCTTGACTGAGTTGCTTAGTGTTATCACTTGGCTTGCAATCCCAAATACTCAGTTCTGGATCTGGGAGTGGCCTGAAAATTAAAAACAAAAAGAAGCAATGGCCATTGTGTGTCTGAAATCCTGCTTCTTTCTAGGGAATAACTTAACTGCTCTTAAGGTTTGCAAAAACAGACTGCTTGCCTCAGGATCCAGCGTGTGCAATGCACTTCTGAGAGCTTCATACGTCTCTGTCAATGATAGAAGCTCTCAGCTTGTCTTCTGAGCCCAAGTACTGGTGTCTTGTGCTTTCAGAATAACCTGGTGATTATGGACTCTCTAGGCAAGTGGGGCAGGGAGTTGATGCTTACCTTTACTCTGGGGGAGGTCCTCCACCTCCTAGCAAGATGTCCTGCTTTTGATGTTTTTTCTGGAAAACAGTGAAGACTAATTCAAACAAAGGAGAGGGGGCAGGACAGACAGTTTACAAAATCTATGAGGACTGTAACTAGCCCTGATTTAAGAAAAGTTTACTGTGAATTTCAGAGGAAGTTCTGTCACAGTGGATGAATGCTTTCCAAAACTGGAAAGCAGGATCAAGTGAGCAGCTCAGGCAGGTAAGAAAGGTGGCCAAAGCTTTTTGGTAAGGTGGAGATGCCAGTCCTTACTGACTGAGCCTGGCTGCATCCTTTAGCACTAGACAGCCTTGCACTTACAGTTATCTGAAAAGAAAATACTGTGAACCAGGCCTGTTAATGGTAATGGGTTTGGAAGTGATGGGTCTGTGGGACATACTGCAAAAGGACAGCCAGCCTGTGCAAGCTCAGCAGTTGGCTGGCCAAGACACCCAGATATCCAGGAACTGGTCATTTATCCCTCTGTAATCCAGACATGGAATGATATATCTTTAGTGACTGAGCTGTTTCTCTGCTTGAGTAAATGAGATGTGTGTTGAGGAAGGCAGTCAGCACTCAGCAAGAGGACAGATTAATTTAAGATTAACTCCTCATTGGAGTGGAACTGACAGGCCTGTAGAAGATGGGCAGTTTTAGGGGCTGTTAAAGTCCCATTAAGTTCACCAGCTTGGGACTTGCATGACTTGCAAGTGCTTTGACAGTGTGAATGCACGTGGTACAGAGGGAGAGGTTGTGCCCTAAATTAGCACTGAGCTAATTGGAAACAAAACCAAACTGTTCTTGAGAAACTTAAGTATGATTTCCAGGGTTATATTGATTTCCAGGAATCAGGCAAATCTTTTACAACACTGAATTTTGAGCTGGTTTTGAATCCATTCCCTGCTGCAAGATGTGAAGAGCTGGTTTGCAAACCTTACTGTGGCTGCTCTGGCTCTGGATGGGCTGTCAGCCAGTATGTGGGTTAAAACCTTGGCAGCAAGATGCAGTGACAAAGAAATATAAGACTGCTCTAAAAGATGCCTTTTTGTGCATCTGGCTAGTGCGTTTCTGTCACTGAATTTCAAGGGCAGGGTATGGGGAATCATAGCTGACTTGACACTGTTCTTCCTTTGGAAAGAGAAAAAAAATAACACAGTATTATCATGTGTGCAAAGTGGGACAGCATTATTATGTGCTTCTTAGGAATAAAATCTGTGGTGAGTAGAATGAGAAGAAACACAGGTGATTTTTCAAGTATATATTACAGATATATCAATCTCTGTCTAACAAAATAGGCCAAATTTTGACCTATTTTCCCAGCTCATTCTGTACATGGATGTTCTTGTTTACATTTAGTAATTAAACACTGAAATGTCATTTTATCTAAAAAACTTCTAAAACACTATATTTTCTCTCTTTCTTAAAGATAGTTTTCCCCTTTCTCCTTTGAATTTTCCTTCTAGCCAGTGATAATAAAGAAGCTGAGCAACAGCTTGAGTGAGTGGCTGAAAAGTATAAATGGAGTGATTACCCAAGCAGAAAATCAACCATCTTGTGAAGAAGGTCTTTTCCTCATTCCTTCAGCTCTCTGTAGGCACTGGTCAGTGTTTGCCTGCGTCTAATCACTGAGTCTACCAAGGCTGAGTTCCTATAAGCTCAGCTTCATTTTGAAAATAAGCTCCTCCTAAGCATTTTAGCACATTTTTGTTTTTTTAAGGAATATACTGAACTCCCTTGTTCCATGTGTCATGTCTATTTTTTCTACCCTCTGAAAAGTAAAACAACATGTTCTTCATGTGATGATTAATGTGTAATGATGTTCACACATTACATAATGTCCTATCTTCCACTTAGAAAAGCACTGGCACAGCAGAGAGTTGCAAATCTGTCCCTTCATAAAGTGTAGACTGATGTAATTTGAGCTGGCTCATCCCTGCAGCTTCCAAAACACCATGTGCTTTGTAACACTTCAGTATCCATTTCTCCATCCTTTTTAAATAAAAAATGCACAGGTGAAATGTATGTCCACAGCATGGTAACAAACCCACCCCAGCAGGAGTGCTGCAAAGCTGATAAGGTTTTTTTTCTGGAAGTGTTGTGGCTGAATGGGAAGGTGTTTAATACAGAAGAGAAAAAAAAAAACAAAAAAAACCAAAACACATTTATTCAATCTTCTCCCAGAATATGTCTATCCAAATGCCTAAGCTCCATGTAACTTGTATATATTAAAAGTGGATGCCAGCAAGTTTTATTTTGGTATGGTGGGAGTGCATATAAACAGTGTCAACTGTAACATAGATAAAAAACCAGGTTTTATCTGTAAATTCTAAAATGCCTTTATAGGAGTTGAGTCCTTCCAGTCCTGTTCATCAGTTAAAAACTGTGAAAACATGTTCTTCCTGCACTTTACTTCCCAGAGCTGCACAATCCACAGTACTAGCTCATCTACCTTTTGGGAGAAGACAAAGGCAATATTCAATACTCCATGTACTGGGCAGTCCAATTAAATGTTTTCTGGATAATTTCATTGCTTTGACAAGTTTCAAGATTGATGCAATATTTTATCTTCTTTTTCTCCAGTATCTCTGCCAGTTTGCAAAGGGTTTACTTCTTTTCTGCCAAACAAAGAATGTCTTTCTATCATTGATATCTCAAACTGGCTTAATTTGTATTTTTATGCCTCTGCTTTCTGATGGGTTTAATACAGCTGTTATTTGACTCTAAACACATTTCTCCAACAATTCCTCCTTAATCTATGATTTTTTTTTTCATCTCACATCAAGTCTAGCAAGGCAGATTTTGTGCCAGACTTAGAAACAATCTCTGATCTAATTTCCTCCCATTAGTGTTCTAGAAACATGAGATTTTTCTCCAGCAGATCTCCTGATCTAGGATTTTAGCTGATTTCAGCTGAAGCTAAAATGATAATTTCTCCGGGGGAAAAAATATATATATATATATATCCACAAACCAAAACTTGAAGGCATTTAGACACATTGTGATTTCAGTGACAAATTTAATCTTCATTAGACAAGACAGAAAATACTTTGCCAACAGAGAGACATGAAGAAATAAGCAATGGCCTTTCAGTAATAAAATAGTAGCTTTTGTCTACTGCTTGTCATCAGTAACACAGACGATGTTTAACAGAGGAAGTGAGTTTCATTATCTGCATCTTACAGATTGCAAGAGGGGCATTTATTGAGCTATTATGCAAAAATACTAAAAAAAAAAAGCAACCTGCACTTTTACAACATATATTTAGTTTCTTTTAAAGAATCCATCTCTATGCTATATGTATTTACTGTACTTATATTTCTCTTAATGCTCCCTCAAGAATTGAAAAGTTCTGACTTCTCTAGTGAAACCAGAATTACAGAGGACCATATCTATGGTACTGTACTGGATTGGATCTCTTATTATTTAGAATCCCTACTATGCTTTCAGAAGTCCTTAAAACACTTATTTCATGCATGTGAGTGAAAATGGAAGGCAATAGGTCTTCTTTTGTAAAGTCTTGTGCTATTTTTTTTGGAACAAAATATGCACAAATTAGTAAATATGGGCAAATATAGAGAGAAATTTAAGTTGAACAGCAATTGCAAGCTGAGGGTGAAGAGACCTTGAAATCACAGATAAAACACTGTAAGCACAATTCAGTCTATCTATAAAGGCATGACTATCAGGTAAAGATATCTTAAGAATTCTAAAGTACTAGCATTTAATGTATTTTGCAATCACTGCTAACCTAAATATGTAACCCTACCATATAAGCCCAGTGAGACCACCTTTAGCTCTCCTGACCTTTGAAACAACTCTGTGTTTGAACATGACAATTTACTTCTACTTTTTGCAGGAGACATCACAGTGTAGTGAGTTCTGGCACTAAGCCTTTACTGTTTATTAAATGAATTAATTAATTCCACAAATGATCAATCTATTTACTTGTAGCTGGATTAATCTTTCTTAATCCTGAATCATTGTTGGTTTAGGAAGCCTCTGTGTGCAGAAAATGAAAGAAGATATATAGTTTCCTTGTTTGATCCATAATGAAAATGAAGGGGCTTAAATTTATGGCTCCAATGGAAATCAATTTGTGATCTTCAGCTGAAAAGAAGTCCAAGTTATGTCTCCATAAACAGCTGTAAAATTTAATTTTCCCATCTTCAAAAAATTCTCTTTTGCCACTCTACTGGAAGAAAAATCATGCCTTTTTTTTCCTTCAGCTTTTATAATATCAGATTACTATTACATTCTCTGCTACACATTTCTGGGCAACAGCAGTTGCTTGTTCGTTCTCCAGTTTTCCAAATCTTGAGCTCTGTGAAACATCTAATACTGCAAACCACTTCCTTTTTACTCCTGTGATGGTGGCAGAGGGGATTGAGGATGCAGAGAGAGAAATGTGCCATATTTAAGTCACACAGGGGTTATATTGCATGATCTGCCTTTCTTTGAAGTGCCCAGGATGTGTTGAGTTCTCAGAAGTGTCTCTCTCTATGTGGGCTGTATGTTGGCACACTGCCACAAAGTCATTAATAAATCTGCTTGGAGATAGTAAGAGGCTTAGGAGTTTGCCCTTGTTTGCAGACAAACTTAGTAAGGGTGGTTTCAGTCTGTTGGGCACCACTGACAAGGGAGGAGAGGAAATCCTGCATCTCTGTGCCATCAGTGTTTGTTGTACCTGATGAGGCCATTGTGCCAACTTTCTTCTTTTATTTCTGCTGTGCCAGGTTGCTCAGGTTTTAACCTGTGCCTCTGGGGTGATGTTGCCTATACCTGTGTGCATGGGCAGCTCCACTGTGCTGGAATGTGAGCCCTGTTTTCCATCTGCATCTCTTTCCTTGAGCAGCCCAATCCTGCGTGGCTGCCTTTGGGTGAATGCTGGCATTGATCCTTGTGCCTGACTCAAAGTCAGCCTGACAGGGCTACCCAGGAAGCCAATTACCCTCTGTGCTGCTGCAGCACCAGTGAGTGACAGCCTGAGCAGAGCTGACCAGTGGTGTCTTGGCCAGAGCGCTGTCCCTGCGAGCGCTGCTCTTTTCCTCTGCACGCTGCTGTGTGCTGTCTGTGCTAATCCATTTCTTGAGCAATGGGCTTCCTTCTGCCTTAGCCCTTGGCTTTTCCTCAGGCTAAAACTGAGGATAACCCTTCTACAAAAGTGGCATTTGGCACCATCTGCTGGGAAGGGCAGAATTAGCCAAGCTATCACAGGTTCGTACATCCCAGTTATTTACTGTCTTCTTTGTCAACGAGTCGTGCAAGATGAGTTCCAAGCATATGCTGCAGCTCAAATTATGTTCACTTTTGGTGTGTTTTTCTCTCATATCCTCGGGTTGTTCTAGTGCCTAGGTTTGCTAGATCCTTCAGGAAAAAGAAAGATGCTTTCAAGTTGGAAGAGTGAGGTGGACGCACGGGAGACAGCTGTAATGCGATGTCCAATACCAGCAATCGTACTGTAATCTAGTTACTGACCAGAAATAAATACAAACTTCTTTACAATGTGTTTAAATAAGGCGCAGTTGGTATTAGTATTCTCTGGAAAACCTTTGAATCGAGTTTGGAAAAGCAAGAATTTGCATATAAATAGAATATTATAGAGAGATCTCCATTTGTCTTGGCAGGGCATTTTTTTTGTTGAATTCTTTACTTATTACAGCTTTTTAAAGAAATGATTCTGTAGTTTAGCAAGGGTTTGTGTTATAGGGACGTTTGGGCAGAAAATACATAAATTACACAAGAATCAACATTTCAACATTATTACTACAAGTTAATCAGACAACATCAAATTATTTAAAATGTGTTAACTACTTCTTCTTGATAATCCACAAGAAAATAAAATTCTTAATAGTGCAAGCTGTGCACTAGGTACATAAGAAGATTACAGATATACTCCTTTTGGAAGCTCAGTGTGTGCTAAATATTCATCTATTTCTAGACACCCATCTATTCACATCTGGGTGTCTGCATTACTAATAATTATTGCAAGTGCTACTGGAGATGTGGATGTTGAACATACTAGTGTAGTGTGCAAAGATTAAGGGAATGGTACTTAAATTGAATCTGCCATGGCTGGGCATCTAAGTCTATTAGAGCTTTTCTTTCTTTCTTTTTTTTCTTATATTTTGAAAGGAAAGGAAAAACCAGAATCAATTCCAATGTCATTATCTTTCTTTTCAAGGTGATTTTGTCTTCCTGTCTCAGAAAGTGGAGGGCTGAGATAAAGGATTACACTGCACATTGTTAGCTTAATCATAATTGTGTTTTTATCATTCCAAAAATAATACAAGAAAGGTCTGCAAGTGTGGGATGCAGATGTGCACAAGACTTGTAAGCATCTAGTAGGTGTAAAATGTTTTATGCCTTCCAATTCTGTTATGATCCGCCTCCCCTAGACTCTTGTTCTAACCTCAGTTGTGAAAGCAACTTAAATCCTTCTAGAATATGTGTGTTAAAAAATTAACCCCATCAAATTAGAACACTTCTTTTTTCTATTTTAAGTCTTTTTTTTTTTACTAAAATAGCTTCAAAATCTTGATACTTGCTAGGTTTTTGGTGATGACTGACCAAAATTCTCTCCTTCCTCTTACTATCCAGCATCTTCAAGACTGCAAGCCTTCCTTGGGATATATTGTATTTTTTTGGTTCTGTGTGTATCCAGTTAGCAATAAATTTAGATCTTGGTCCCCAAGTAGAACTGACAGAGAGAATAAAAAAACAAATCTACAAGAAATTATAAAGCTATAATCAACTTACTTGTAAATGCAATATGCAAAATATTGTTTTCATGTTGCTGGAGAATATGAGTGAAGCTGGAATTTAACAATATTTCCTCAGTGTTGATGTAGGTTAATCAAAGTAACAGTATTGTTACCAATGGACTCAGATCTTGACTTTACTTGTACCATTTCAATTTACTTGTATGATTACATAACTAACTACAAAGTGAAAATAAATCAGGCAATTCAAACAAACAAACAAAATCCCCAAACACTACAAAAACCCAGCCTAGTGCAGTTGTGGTTGTGACAAAGATAAAGTTCTAGAAGTGTGGTAATATGCTCTTTGGGACCACTTGTAGTGGTGAAAAATAGTTATTGAATAGAAAGCAGCTGTGAAGGGGAAAGTCTGAGTTCATATTGTTGACAAAATGGATGTGGAAGGAAACTACCAGTTACATTATTTCACTCCCATAATACCTATTATTGTTGATACAGATTCTGTACTGGACATGAGTCTTAGTTGCTACTTATTATATAATTGCAAGAAAAACATATGTCAAGATAGTGTTATTATTTAGCCTATTTTGTTGTTCTGATCCAACAATTCAACAGCAGTACAGTGATCATCATCTTCCATCATTCAGAGTTTTATCATCGTTGACCTCTGATTCCCTTTGCAGGCCTCATAAATTCTCATCCATAGCTGGGAAAAATAGGATCATGCTAAGCATTATTTTCCCAATTCTGTTAGCAGTTTCAGACAAGCCTTAAAAAGAAAGTACGAGGATCTGTCTTTTGTCAAATCATGACCCAAACTGACACAGATATTTGTGTGCTAATTATCAGTGTGGGATAGTTTTTAAAAATCGTGTTATTTTTTAATTTGTTATGAAATTTATTGTATCATTATCAAGGACATATTGAAATCCGAGCTTGTCTGTCTTTCCTAAAATAAAGTCAGAAAGATGGAATTGGTCCGAGGCCCATGAATCAGGCACAGATAAAGAAAAAAAGTGTCTATTTTTTTGAGGTGTTCATAGGCAGAGTTAATTCAAACTTGAAATTTCCCTTTTTTTGAGACATATAGCTGATTTCTGCTGTGATATTCATCATTTAATATATAAGCCCTGTACCTGGAGAATCTTTTAAAGGCATGTTTATATCTGTAAAGAGTTTATAACTTCATGGGACTAGTATTCATATCTTTCATCAACATTAGTCGGTTTCTCACCCTTACTGAAAGGGTCATAATAGAAGTAAAGGCTCATAAGACAGGTTATAGAAAGTTACTTAAGATAAAGTAGCATGATGGCATTTTCTGTCCTTTGATGAATAAATTTGTGTATTTGATAGTTGATTTTGCTGGCATTTGGGATGTGGCATATTTAGGAAGTTGATCATGTATTTCACAAGCAATTTGCTGAATAAAGGTTTCAAGGTATGAGTATTTCTAGTCTTTTTAAAAAAATCTTGCTGATTATGATGAATTTATGAAATTAGTCAAATTGCAGAGTTGGCTTAAATGTGTGCAATCATGAAATGTAAATAACACATATTTTAGAAATGCAATTCCGAAATTCTGATGTGCTGAAACATTCCACAAAACTTCGTTTGACCTCATGGAAAAGGGGGGAAAACTCAAAACTAGTTGAATGAATGGAAAAAGATTTATGTATTTGCCACTTTTTCCCCAAAAAAATTTCTTTCTCCTTCAGTTAGTTACATTGCTAGCTGAAAAAAATTTAAGTTTCTTTTTTCTTTCTTCTTCCTTATAAATAAAGCTTTGTGTAGACAGTCTTCCTAACAAAATGAGAGCTGTCTTACTTGTCAAGTTCAGCTGTGCATTTTGGGCCTATTTGCTTAGATTTTCTCTCTTTTTCTTTGAGGGCAGGCTCAGCAAAGCAGAGAATTCATGTCCCCACCTCATTTAGGTGTCTTCTTCCCTTTCAGCAAATCTGTCATGTATAGCCCATCATTTCTGATCTGTTAGAGCCACTTGTATAATTCACAATATTGAAGTGGACAAACATCATTGATTTATGTTAATGGCATAAGTTTTAAGCAGTCTGTGTATTTCACAGCACAGGATGTACATTTTCCTGCCCAAAACCTCAGACTAGCAGAGCCACCTCAAGTCAGAAACCTCCTGATGTACAGGACAGAGGTTTCAGATGTGTGTCTTCCATCAGTTTAGTTTAACACATTTAAAAACTTCTTTAGTACTTGTTAAAATGAAATCTCAAGTGGTAGAAAAGCTGTTACCTGGGTACGTGGTGATTTAAGCAATAGATGCCAAAAGCTTTGTTTTTTTATGTGAGCATGTACACCTGTACAGGAGGAAATTTGAAACACCTGTTTTAGATATGAGTGAAAGTGGTTCTGCCTGTAATTTTCACCCATTCCCATTCCTCAGTGTCTTCTCTAAATATTATGTGCAAGTGTTTCCCGTTTGTGTGAATGATGCTCCTAGTCCTTTAAAGCCTTTAATGGAAATTCTGATCAATCACATCAGCTATGAAGGGCTGAACTGGCCAACTGTAGCAAGAGTTTTTGATCTTCCCAACAGTCACCAAATAATCTCAGATCAGTGAAAGCTTTTTATGGATTTTTTTTTTCCCCTTATCGCCACCTGACTGCCTCTCTAACTTTATTCAACATGGAGCTGAAATCTTAAATTTTGGTATAACCCAAGGAGGAAAGGAGCTGCACATATAATGATTTTTATCACTAATTTTATGAAATCTTCAAGAGCAAGAGCCATCTTCATTACATATTCATTAGAAAGACCTTACTCTACTTTTACTGCTTAAAAATACTGCAGTACAGGATCAGCCATACAGACCTTCCCTCAGAGATAGTGGCTTGCCAGTGACAGCACTATATATAAAACTCTGGTGGTTTACACATGAAAATATCAGTTGAAAACAGTAGTTCCCTCTTTAACAGGTTCAAAGGCTTACTGTAGTTTTGCATCTCTTGTTCATACAAGTCAAAGAAGTTGCTACTCATCTGTGCTTGCCAATATTGTGATTTTATTACATATCAGACATTACAACATTTGGCTTCTTTTCAATTGATTTGAATGACATGCTCTCCTTCAGTGTTAATTAAACCAAGAGCTTCAAGATCTAAAAGATATGACTATAATGCTTCAGTACATTTCCTCTAAAATGCCTTCTATGTGATTTTTTTTTAAATTACACAGGGATTTCAACCAGAAATATCAAACAGTTCTAGCTTGTAAAGTGTTGGAATTTTAAGTCTCTGAATGCTTTTTCTTATGGGATGCCTCCTTTTAGAACGCAAAAATAATTTATCTGTCCATTATCTGAAAATTTGTATAAATTTTATTTATATAAAAGTAAAACATCCTGTTCAGCTAGCTAATTTCAAAAATGTTTGTCATTTTCTCAGCTAACTGCTGGGATAAACAAAGAGAACATTCTGGAGTAGAGCTGGTCCGGGCAATCTCATCACTCCTCTCTCTCTCTCTATCCCCTGTAGTTTAAGGAAAAGGTTTAATGAAGGAGGAATCACACAGTATATTTTTTTCTTTATTCCTTGAAATCACATCCAGACTTTATCTCACGTTGTAGCTCAGTATCCTCATGCTGCCAGTCCAGGACAGTTAACTAGTCTATTGATAACAGTGTTTTACAGATTTCACGGTGAAAAAACCTCCAAAGATTAGTTTTAAACTGAATAGTTATCACTTTCTGCATTTAATTCATGCTACTATTCAATTTAGAACCTCCAAAGATTAGTTTTAAACTGAATAGTTATCACTTTCTGCATTTAATTCATGCTACTATTCAATTTAGAAGGATAACATGCATTCTGAATACAGTTAGATGATTCTAAAGCTTCCTTTTGTCAGTATAGCATGTACCTGTAAAAAAATGTTTATCATTGTAATGGCAGAAACAGGTTTTTTAGAACATTTTGTGTGTTTCAAAGAGAAAAATCACATAATTAAAAATTTTAAAGGGTGTAAAAACTGTACACTAATGACATAAAAGATCTCTGTAATGGAGAATGGCCCAAACCAAATTTTGCAGATGTCGTGATGCAATTATACTGTAGAAGAAAATATGGAGAAAAATGTGTAGGATTTCCAAGCCAGTGGAGATACTCCAACACTTCTTTCCTTCTCACCATCATTATATTATTATAATTTTACAAACCAGTTTGTGTTACGAACACCTTTAAAGGTTAGAAATTACATTCATTTCTATTCAGGATGTGGGAGAGCAAGGTGTAATCGCTTTTCTTTACAAATGGGTCTCAACTTGAGGTGAATGGGATTTAAAACCTTCCCCTAACTTTCACATCTTCTGTCTGCTAATTTAGGTGATTGCCTCAGCACGTCATGATAGCCATGAAAACAGTAGGCTGGAGTGGGACTGCAAAATTGGGGGTGAAAAGCTAATTTTGCCTCTTTCTGAGTGTGGGGCTTGAGCCACCAAGACCAGGCAGGAAAGGTGCTTCAGGGGAAGGGAAAGGCGTGGTGCAGACAGGTACCTGAAGGTCTGTGGCCTGGGCACAGGTCTGTAGGTGTGTGATGCTCCCCCGAGCTGCAGAAAGCGCTGAGGGGTCCCGGTGCCGCGGCCTCCAGGGAACCAACCCCGGGCACTGCCCTCTCTGCCCTTGCATCTGAGCAGTTTGCCGTGCCTGAGAGCTCCCTCATCCCCAGAACAGCATGCAGGCTGAGGCAGGGAGGGCTGCTTTTATTAGGTTTTGATAAGGAATGTGGAGGAATGAGTTGGTTCACCCGCCGAGCTGTCCCTCTGCATCGGGCTGCTGACCGCCTGATAAAATAGGGAGCACAGTGGCAATTTGTTGGAGACAATGTTCTAAGGCTTTTAAGAAATGCAAGGAAACAGGCTTCAAAAAGCCACCTATTAAAAGAAAAGAAGCCTGATTTCTTTGGGGCCTGAGGAAAGATATGGCCTAAGATTGCTTGTTTTGCATGTCAATTAAGTTCTGATTCCTCTAGCTGACCAAGCACCTTCATCTCACATAAAATCAGCTTGGTTGGGACTGATCAAATAACTCAGGAAACAGGTTTAGCAGATTTGGGGGAGTTTGATAGAAAAATGGAACCACATAGAGCCTAAAGTGTATTAGATATTGTTTCTGTATTGTAACACTTTCTAGTCAGCCAAGAACAATGTCTGACAGATTTTTCTATACCCATGGCTCCTGTACCTGTTCCTGCTGTGATGCAGGAAAATCTCACTTATTTAAACCTTTGATATCTAATTTTATATTTTCCCATCTTTTCTGTACTTTGACAACATGTGTGACACTTATTAAGAACCTTGGAAGTGGTACCATCTTTTTTCAGAAGATTCTGTTAAAAAAAGCAGTGGAAGTATTTCTGCACGTAATTGTTTACCAGTCTATCCTTTCAGCTTTTTCCTTTACTTTGCCACTCTTTTTGAAAGGTCCTTTTTTCTGTTTTTTGAACCAAATCACCTTCTTCCTGGCACATCAAAAGCACAGAGCACCTCTCTACTTCTCCTTTTAGACACAAAGAGAGTTTGAAAAGCATATCTGAATTTTAGTGCAAAATATACAAATTTACTTCACTCTCTCTTGATGGTGTTAACAAAAATAAACAGAAAAATACTTTGATAGGGTTTTGGATTGAGCAAAATGAAAACTTCTGAAGAATTAATGGTTTTGTCTGCTGATAGTTTTATAGGTTTGTTTTGCTGATAGTTTTACTAGTATGAAAAAGTTGCAAATGAGTATAAAAATGTCCAAAAGTAATATGTTAAACACACCACCCAACTGCTCATCTCTTGCAGAAGATATAGTGGGTGTCTGCAGACTTCACACATCATTCATGTTTATCATTTATACAGCAGGACAGCTTTATTTATGCACTGGAACAGCTGTTTATGAGAATTTCCCATCTTTCATAATGTTTATTTGCCTTTCACCATGGCTTCCAACGTCTTTCAACATAAAATCAGTGGGAAGACCTAAGTCTGTACAAGAGTTTCTCTGTCTCTTGTACATTTGTTTTCTTAGGTGATTGAAATATTTTTGTTAGACTTATTCTATTTTGAAAAGTGTCAGCTAGGGGTAAAAAGCTACAAATGTGTTAAATGTTACAGGAACAGCTTTTCCCAGACAGAAAACAAGCAGAAAAATAAAATAGTTAGGATGTTTAGAGGAGCCTACAAAACTTAGTCCAAATTCCTGAATTTTGTAAAAGTGTAAGAGTTCTTTTAAACACGTTGCCGTAAAGATTTTATCAGGGATACAAAAGGCTATTTTGTGGAGTTGTACAAAACCTATTAAAAAAATTCTTCGGTTTTCAATTATGATTAGCAAACCAGTGTTCTGTACACTTACTACATTGCTTTGTTTGGCCTTTCTTTTCTTGTCAAACAGGTGTGTTTTATGAAGTTGTTCAGAGCTTCCCTCGAGTGGAGGAAAATGTGGAGGTGGATTCATATATAAGCAGCCACAGGTGGAGAAGGCACTCAGAGTCCCTCAAATCAGTCGACACCAACAGAGCCAGCATGGGGCAGGATTCCTTGGAGCCAGGGGGTTTCACAGACCTGCTTCTTGAGGAGGGACATGACAACACTACACAGATCGAGGTAAGTATTCATTTCATCTATTTTTAAATTCATTTTATTGTCGTTGATTGGGGGTAAGTAAAAAAATCAGGATATTCAAACACTTATGGGGAAGAGTAACTCTGGCCTTTGTATTTGTGAACCTATCAGCACATGGAAGCTGGAGTTTTCTCTTGTCTTTTATGACTTTTGAAGATACTCTCTTGAGGATATTTGCTTTTTTGCTAGAAAACTTAAGGGAGTTCCCATGTTTTAGCAATTCTTGCTGGAAAATTGGAAAAGTAGTATTAAAATAGAATAAAATTGAATTATTTTTTGAAGTTGATGTAAGCACCTTAGTTTGCGAGTCTTTGCCCAGCCTTTCTGGAGAGTGATATCCAGGCACAAAGGGAAAAAGACCCCAAATAATGAGAAATTAGAAGAAAATTCAGGTTGGTGATTGAAGCAAATTGCATACTACTTGATTTTTGGTCTTCCAAAGAATAAGATGGATTGAGTCCATCTATGTGAAGTCTTGGAACATTCTTCCTCTGTTTTATAGTGTCATTCAACCTCTAATTTCTTGTTTAGCTGCCAGATAGCTCTCTGTCTTGTTTTCTTTGGTTCTTTTGCTGTTGTGGTGGTGATGGTTGTTTTTTAAGTACTGAGTTTGGGGTTTTGTTATTAACAACATCTACATCCTGTTTCTCAATAAAATACAGCTTGGAATAAACTACAGTTAACATCTTCAGTCATTATAATCTGCTTCCAAACAATGTTAGGGTTTTTTTCAGTTCCAGGAAGCTCACTCTCAGAGGGAAAAAAAAAAATAAATCAGCTTTCAGATTTTGAGTTGTTACTTACACAATTAAAAAAATAAAAGCAATATAAAATCCATGTGTAGAGACAATGGAATTTCCACTGCATGAGCAAAAAACAGTGCATTTGAAGAGGTGTGATTTGTGCTTGTTTTTAAGTGTCCCAGTTTGCACAGCACCAATTAGATTTCTGCTTGTACTAACAGGAATGTCACTGGTTGGTAAATTGTAGTTTTGAATTCCGTGTTGATTTTTTTACTTTCTTTTTGCCACATGTAATCCTCATCTGCCCATACCTGTAGCAGTTCTTTTGGGCTACAACACAGGTCAGTCTTGCTTCTAGTTATTTTTTCAGGTAAAGTGCAAGCTGTCTCAGGTACAGAGAAGTTTTAGTAGCTGATCTTCCCATGGCTTACCCATAGATCCCTATGGAGTTTTTCCATTCAGTTGGGTTCCAAGCTCTTATGAAGCAAAATGGTCACGTGTCCCCCTGTAACACTTATGTATGGCAAGACTTGGGGGGAAAAATGAATGCTTGCAAATGGTTATACATAGATTTTTTTTTTCCAGGAGCATCTTTCCTGACAGATTAATGGCTTTACAGTGTCTTAACCTGAAACATTTATTGAATTCAGGTTTTGTGTTCTGTTACAAACCTCTTTTTCTGAGGTCTTTTCAGCACAGTAAGATAACAGAGTTGTGGTTTTACACATTATTGGATTCCATTGAAAATCCCCACTACAACACACAAGATCTCATAAAAAAAACCTTTGATGCCTGGCCTTATAGAGGAGGTAGAGGATACAACAGAAATCCACAGAAGAAGAATCCATACATTGCAGTCTTCTGCAGCTTGGCAGCTTATCAGCAGTGCTGGAGAGTTTATTGATTATTTTAAATCCTTGCTGTGTGTACATTGCAGTGCTTGCTAAAGAAAATCCTGAGAATGAGTATTACCTGCTACTTGCATTTAGTGATGCTTCAGGATGATGACATCTCTCCTTTACAGATACTGTTTTTTACAGACATTGTTTTCTCTAAAGTGATTTGTAGGGGTACCATGAAAATACAGACTTCTTTAATATGAAGACTGAACAGTGATGAACATTTTCACTTGATGGTATTTTCTGTCCTTCTTTATAATGATGAGTTTATTTTCTCTCCAGTTTTATAAACCCAAACCCTTTCTCTCTCTCTCACCTCTATCGCTCCCTGTAAAAAAAAAAAAAAAAAAAAAAAAAAAAAAAAAAAAAAAACCAAAAAAAAAAAAAAACAAAAAAAAAAAAAAAAAAAAAAAAAATTTTTTTTAAAAAAAAAAAAAAAAAAAAA
>VYXD01016399.1:0-31892 GCA_013397195.1 Hylia prasina | reverse complement strand
AAAAAACAGCCAAGGAAAAAAGGGAAGGCAGTAGGCAGAAATTTCTGGACACTGTTTGAAATTAAATATTTCTTGAGTTATCAATCCATACAGTCATAAGGTGAAAAATGATAAAATCAAACCTGTGTGGAGCACAGATTAGTTCCACTGGATTTCCTTTTATTTTAAGGTAATGACACTTTTGGTTAATTTTTTCCCATTGGAGCTACTGGAATTGTTCTGTAACTTTACAAATTCACTATGCTGGATCAGCCATCAGCCCTGATCCAGAGCTTATTTTAACATCAGCTTGAGTGGGAGCATTAAGTGCAGATCTTCTAAAGCTCTTCATGCAAGTGAATTGTAGATTGGTTTGTCACACCTTTCCAGTAGTCAAGAGTGGACCTGTTCCTATGCATAGGAAAGATGGTAACAGTGACATTCTCTTTAGGGTGCAGCTTCTCTGGTCCAAATGGAGCAGTGTAGCCACCAGGGAGCCCAGGTGCCTCTCTTCACATCTCCATTTTGTCTCCTGCATTTGTTTGGCACTGTGAATCAGGAAAGGACTCATACAGATATTCAAACACTTATGGGTGCGGGGTTTTTTTGTTGGTTTTTTTTTTGTTGTTGTTTTTTTTAATAAAGATGTTCTCTTGAACTAAATTGCAGAGACTTGCAGAAGCAGTGGTTATTCCTGTTTGATGTGCTGAGCCTTCAGAAAAGAGTAGGGCCTTGGGAATAAGAAGATAAGACCTCCATGTCCCATTGTGTTGCTGGAGAATAGGAATGTTGTGGTGGCCCAAACCCACAAAGATGGATGTTGCCAAAAGAAAAGCCGAAGACATTTCTGCTGCAAGACAGATAGGAGCCCTGAAAGCTAACTGTAAATTATAGGGTAAAATTAACATATAACACTCTTAAAACAGTATGACTATCTTGAAAGTACTCCTCTTCTTCTTTAGAAGGATTATGGTGTGCCAGTTAGAGACTGTAATGTTGCAAATCCAAAAAGCCTCCCAAGGATGGAGGTTAGTCCCATTTGCTTTATTTGCAATTGGTACTCTAGAGCTCAAAGGCAGAGGAAGGTCATATTCTATAAGAGATTTATTATGTTTTAATTCACATTATATCAAATAGCTAAAAGAGAGAAAGTTCTGGAGAGGGACAAAATAGCTGCATAAAAAAAGAGCGAGATCCCATCTTATACAGGTGGGTGCAAATGTCACAGTCTGAGAAAAATCCCCAAAGCAAAGAGCCTTGGACAGGCAAAGAAATATGCTGTGACCCATCTAAACCAACTGTAAGAGGCAGCCCCAAAATACAGGATTCTGGTGATGCATTGCAACAAGTTGTCTTCTTGGCTTCGTGGCAAACAAGAGTTTCAGAGGGTCTCCATTGAAGATAGGAGCATCCGTGGCTAAGCCATATTTCTTCCTGAGGATCACAAAGCCAACCTTTAAAGCCTTCTGCCTGAAATTACTTCAGGACTGTCAGAATTCTTTTTTCTAGAGAATTTGTTTCTCACATTTCTGGGATTTCACAGTATCATGATTTCAAGCCAAGCTTTCCTTTTTGTTTTTTCCTCCTGCCTTTCTTAAGATTCTTTTCTCCTGTTTTGAGGGTCAGGGTGGTTTTGGATTTTTGCTTGTTGTGTAAGCGCTACTTTTGTTTGTTTTCTACTGCTTTTGTTTATTGTGCTCAGGACGTTTAGAAGTGCCTTTTACTTATGATAAATAGAGTTTAGGAAATGCAACATGTTTGGTGGAATTGCTGCTGCAAACATTGTAAGTCCTTGTAAAAGCAGTGAGTGTGAAAATAGATCTTCATGCATATGTCTAGTTTGGCATGTCTTCTTCCAAGCAAGGAGAAAAATAAGACAAATATACTGCCTTTCTTCATATATTCTTGTAAAGAAAAGTATACTCTGTCAGCACTCACTTTTATTAAGTAGATTAGTATTAATATTGTTAAAATAAACTCAGCTTTGTGGTGATGATGTGACCAGTTGATGTGACCCAAAGCCCTGTGGCCATATGGAAAATGAAGGTAGGTATCAGAGGTTCTTGTTGCTTGTTCATTTTTTTGATTACTGAGAAAGAAGCTGATCTCTGAAATGAATCTCATATGGGTGCTGGTTTCCCAATATTCACCACGAAGGGATCCACAAATCCATTCTTGTTTTGCCATAGTACTTGCTCATGCAGGTCTGGCTACTGAGCCCTGGAAAAGGCTTAATAAAGGAAAAATATACAACCAAAGCATTAATATACAGTTGTGCATTGCACAAATGTTACATGATANGGAAAAGGCTTAATAAAGGAAAAACATACAACCAAAGCATTAATATAATAATTTTATATTTTTCCATAGTTCAAAATGTGCATCATTTTTCAAGTGATTTCCTATGTTTTTTTGGCTGTGCAGCTCCACACAGAGCAGATTGTCCCTCTGTATGTACAGCTTTGGTCCCTTGTCTTCCTTGTGCCTCCAGTCACACCAGTGCAGGGTAAAACCCTGACAAGAAAAATACGGAGAAATTGAATTGGAGAAGTCTCTGATATATAGTTTGCATTGTCATGAGCAAAAGGTGAAAAACTTTGCAAAATAACTTTAGATCATGTGAATTACTTTCAAATTTGTTGCCACTGTATAGAGATACTACATCAAAACAATAGTCTTTCACAAACTTGAAATATCAAAAATAAATCCAGCAATAAAATAATAGACTAAATCATCGTGAAGCTTGAGCTGAGTGCAGTAAAGTTTTATTGCTTTGCACCAGCAAAAATGTGAGGAAAAACATAATTTTTCATATAAAGTCTTAGAACAGAATGAATGATTGCTGCTGTATGACAGAAGATTCAGTTCTGAGAAAAAGCCAGCATGCTGAGCATGCTAAATCAAACCAAACTCAACTGTATCTTATTTTCCCCGCCCTACCTAAACACACTACTTGCAAGCATAGAAAATTGTGGCTATTTCAGTGCAAAATACTTTTTTTTCAGTATTGAAGTAATTCATTTATTAGATGTCACTGATATCTCCTGCTGTGTATTGCTTTTAACTAAAATAGAATTGTTGCCAACTGAAGTCACCCTTCTTTCATTGTTTCTCTCCTTTCTTTACTTTCTGTAGAGGTTGTTTGAAATGTAAATTTTAGCAGCACCAGTAGTTTATACCTGAAAAGTGTCTTGCCCCTATTGGAACAACATGTATGGATTGTGGATTCCCTGCTGATAAAAAAAAAAAAAAGTCTTTTGCTGGATTTTGCTCCTGACCCAGAGTTTCTGCCCAAAAGAGATCTTCCCCCTTATCAGTCCCAGTCACTCATGGAAGTGAAGATGTCTGATTCTGACTGGTAAAAACAACAGAAGGGATTGAGTTTTACAGCCCTTGGGATCTGAGAGCAATTACTCTCAGCTACTGACAGCAGTGTCAGCAGGCCCATTGCTGTGTCCCCACTGCAAGACTGAGCAAGGAAGAAAATAAATGGTTGAGATTAAATTTCCCTCAGCTGGACAAATGATAAGGCAATTCTGTGACTACCTCTCTAATGCACTGTATTAAAAGTAGAAAAACTTGTCCATGCAAAAAAGCCTTAAAACTAAAGATTATTATAATCTCATATTGAGCTGTCAGTTTGTCCAAGCCTGCCTCTGTCCTCTATTTTTGTTCCTGCTTTTCTTATTTCTTTTCTTCCCATCCCAATACTTTGATGCCAGTTGAATTTGAAGGACTTAGAAAGAGCACTGTTAATAACACTGTATTCTGAAACCATGGTTCCTCCAAGTTACTGACAACCATATTCTCTATTTAAGAAAAAAACCCTTATTATCACAATCTAATGGGTACTTCTTTTTCCTCATCCCAAGCTAAGGGAGTGTCCCCCTTTACTTCTAAAACCTGTTTTCTGACTTGCAGTCTTTAGAGCCTTTAACTGCCTGTGTAAAGTTGCCCGCTTACTTACCTTTTAAATTTATAGTTCAAATATTTATCTTAAGTAGTATTTATATCTTCCTTCCCCTGTCAGTGATCCTCAACAGTGCAAGTTAATTCCATGGGCAACATTTCTTGTACAGCCATTTAGTTTAATAATATCAGGGATGCTGTTGATCTCTCCACCACTAGGACAGAATTCTTTTCTTAGTGCATAGTCACATTTTAATGCAGATTATGAAGCATCAGAGTAATGCATATTCAGTACAAAGGCTTAACCAGATTTCAAGTTTCAGTTGAAGCATTTAACATATAGGTGAGGAGACATGAAGCTTTGCAGAACAGAAATTTGTCACAGGAGTTGGCTGATTCTTTAGAGAGCAAAAGAACAATACTTCTGTTATGAAATTTGTATTTACAAAAGCGTGGGGGGAAAAATTAACTAAAAACCTGAAGCAACAATCAGTTTTAGTTTTGATACACGCTTTCTGATGTGGCTTCATTTTAGGAACAGATTCTAGACTATATTATTGAGCTCAAATAATATTTAGCCCTTGACTGAAATAAGGGAAACATTAGATTTTGGCTAAGGTTCATTTAAAGTTCCAAGTCAAGAATACACTTTAATTGATTTAATTACATGGCTGAAGCTTTCCAGATCTACTTGCAAAATCGTTATCATAACAAAAGTTACATTCACTCTTATTTTCACTTTTAGGGATGTATAATTATTTCTTTTTCGCAGTTAATAATTACGACATCACGTGATTTCTGGTGTATCTGGGATTTCTGCTGTATGACTCATTCAAGAGAAGGAGGAAAAATCTGGGCTCTTCCTGTAGGCCTGCAAATATTTTTCACAATCTTTGATCAAACTTCAATTGCCTAGTATAGACCTGGAACTTCCAGGGCTAAAACAACTGTGGCTAAAATACATGTTTTTACAGTTGAAGGTGGCATTGCATCAGATTTTCAGCCTTTTCAGGCCCTATCTTATGTTGCCTTAGGCCCTGTCAGTTGTACCTCTAACACACTTGTCTTCCTGCCTTTAAGCCAGTGTAACTCAAGTCCAGAAGTCTCTGTTGGAATATGTGCTGTTCTGGTGTTTCCATAATGTTCTGGAGGATTAAACAAACATCCCATATGATTCCTTTCCACTGCACATCATGAAACTGCAAAAGGTCTGGAGCTCATTTACACTGGATGTTTTGCATGTCAAAATTTATAGAATTTATAGAGGCAAATTCTTGGAATACAAATTTGTCACGGGTTATTAAACACAATAATAATTTTTCTGAAGGGCAGATTACTGGACCCTGGGGAAAATGGGGAATTGCCATTGTTTGCTCTGGGTGCCCTGTGCCTACTGGGCTTCACACAGACAGAACCACAGAATATCCTGAGTTGGAGGAGACCCACAAGGACTGTGTCCAATTCTCTTTCCCAGTCACTTCTCAGGACCATATGAAGACGTTTGACTTGAGAGAGTCCAGCTGTTCTTGTGCTTTTTTTGGTATCCATTTACTGGATTAAGTTAAATATTGTGTTATTATTTTCATATTTGGGAGCTTGAAAGTTACAGTGGAGATTAAGGATGTTTTGGAGGAAGGGTCTTGGGATATGCTGAGGCTGTGCCCCTGCACCAAAAGCATTGTGGATATATCTCTTTTTTTTTCCATTTAGCAGAATGTTTGGATGTCATATTTTTGTTGTAGGAGAGTTAAAATTTTGTGTTAAATTGTATAGCTGATATAGTAACTGAAGGCTAAGTTTTACAGAATTTTCTTGCTGTATTTTAATTTACTTTTTTTTTGCAGAGGTTGTTATTGTTATTTTAAAATGTTTTTATTCACCACTTTCAAGAGTTTATTTTAGAAAATTAGCTTGTTGCTTTGGAGATGCAGAATGTAATTTATTTTCAGAAAAACCAAATATATATTTTTCAAACTGAGTCAAGGGAAAAAATGTGATTTTAGAGAAATTATTTGAACTTTCTCTTCATGTGATGTCCCAAGACAAACTAAAATGTCTAGAAATTACTGCTGAATCTATTATTTAACTGATAATTTTTAATCAATATAAGGAAGAGCCAGAAAGTGAATTAATCTGGAAAGCAGCACAGATCATACATGAAATGTCCTAATTCTCTGCTCTTGCTAAATTACAGCAAAAAGTGTGCCACCTGCAATTAGAAACAGAATCTGGGATAATCATTAATTTACTCACTATTTTCTGCTTGTCCAGCTGAGTTTTTCACCATGATGTCACACTTTCTGGACAGCCAGCACACTGAAATATCACTGTCTTGGGTTTTTTTCAGGCTTTCTGTTTCAAAATGGTAAACTAGGCAATTGCCTCATATATCTTTTCCTTTTGAATATACTGTTTGCTTATTTATATCAAGGTCACCTTAACACTTTTACTGGGTCTTGCTGCAATGTTCATCTGGATTGAATGCATTGCCAAATGTAAAAGGTGTTGTAGCAATAAGCCTGTCTATATTTGCAATATTCTCAATCTGAACTCAAGAAGTGATGGTTCTGCTAATAACTCAGGTATAGATGAAAAGGGAAAAGGCTTGAGGGAAGATTTATTCTCTATTTCCTTTAAGCTTGGGAGGAGAGGATGGAGAAGGAAAGAAATTAAAAACTAGTTTTCCCACTCCTAAATAAGAGAACTCCATTGTGATCCTGAGTTCATTTCCACATGCTTAGCTATGTTGGCACACAAGGCATTTAATTTAACACATTGATGAGAATGAATCTTTATAGCAAGGAAGGAGACAGGGAATTCAACATTTAACAGCATTTGCCTTTGAATTTTCTTAATGATAATATTTTACTTTTCCATATCCTTCATCTCCAGCTTCCTAAAGCATATTCCAGAATGGTGGAACTCATGACTGAAAAGAGCTATGAGCAGAATCAACAGACCTTGTACTTTCTGAATTAATTATTTCAGTCATACATGCCTCAGCTCTTGCTTGAAGGGATTTGCTGAAAATAGATTCAACTTGTGAAGCTGAATATTAGTGTGGCTGTGAAGGCTGGGAAGTCTCTCCTCTCCCAGACGTTTCCTTTCTGACCCTTTTAACCATGTTCACCTGGAGTGTCCTCAAGAGAGGAGACTTGTATCAACTTGGTCATGCAAAAAAAGCAGATTATGTTCATTTCTACTCATGCAAAGCAAACAGCCTTAGCTAACTTAACAGCACTCAGCAAATTGTGCATAGTTGGTTGGAGCAGGGAGTGAGGGTGAATACTTTACCAAGTTGTTTGTGCAGAGGAATTTGGGTAAGTAAGTACAAAGTTGTCACACGAAGCCACACAGTTCCAGTTTGGATAGTACCAGTGCTTAGGGATAGATTTTCAAAGCTGTAGGAATTCTGCTGACATTGATGGATTACTCAGTGTCTCTCCAAATCTTTCATGTTTCTTTAATATGAGAAAGTCAATTATTTGTTATCCCAAAACAGTAACACTGTGGCATGTAAACAGATCAGTCCATTGTTTCAGATTTGGTCAGACACTTCGACTCTGTAAATTTAGTATTTGTGCCAAAGTCAGTGATCTATCCTCATTGTGATTGTGTGAGTTATACAGACTTTTAAAAGGGAATAATAAATGGGGCCAATGCTCAAAATTCATATCAAGAGGGGGATCAGAGTCAAATAAGTTCCATTTGTAAAATGTACATTTGTACTTCCAAAAATGCCAGTTTAATGTTTTCAACTGATGCAGAAAATGCTGATGAAACACTTTTAAGAGCTGTAGTATTTCATGCACAAAACAGAAAAAACTAATGGAAATGCCAGGGATTTTCTTGTTTTTTTTTCTTCTGTAACACTGGCATGCATTCATGTGCAGCATGTCTAAGTGTTCACAGACCAACACTAAAAAAACAGTATAGTTATTTCTGGAAAACAAAATTGGCAATAGGAGATCTTGGAGAGTGTGCAGCAATTTGCAGTGTGAATAATGAGGGGAAAAAAACAAAAAAGAATAGCAAACATAGTCCCCCGACCTTTCAGTGGCACAACATTTAACAAAAGTTAAAGAGATGTGACAGGGTTACTGGAGGTTGGCTTCATGCATTTGTAGTAAGCTGCATAATTCTTCACAATTTCCTACTAAAATTTTTAAATAAATGAAAGCATCATTTTCTGAGAATTCTTTCCGTAACCTTAGCAACAAAAGTAGGAAGAGGGAAAAATTGCAGATGGAAATCCTATCTGTCTGATCTCATCTAGGCGGAGCAGTAAATGTCTTGAGGGATAAAATGTCAAGATCTCTCAGAGGCATTCTGCTCCAGTACAGATAACAAAGCAAGTTGTTTCTCAGGTTCTTCCTGCTCCAGGCAAAGTATGGATGCCTCTCTTCTGGTGTATGAAAAGTGTCTTTCACTGCTAGAACAGACATAATCTGGCTCAAAAGTGCTACTGCTTAGACCTGGCTTACATAAATCAACAACCTGGTGGGTGGTCATTTTGAGGGTATAACTTTGGGGGTGTAATATTTGCTGACACAGTGGATTATAGCAAATTTGGTGAGGATGTTTGGAACATCTTCATTCCATAGTCACAAACTAGTGTCCCCAGTGTTCTTATTTGTCTAGAAAACAGCCCCCAACTCTTTGTTTAGTCAAAATTACTGACTATGTAGTTGAGAGAAACAGCAAGCCATTCCTGAGAATTTTTTTCAATAAACCTGGAAATAGAACTTTGATTTGTTCATTTAGTCACTAGCAGTGTATACAATGCTGATTTTCCTTATATTATATCAGACATATTATTCCATCGCCTTGGAAATCAAGGTAATTTCTTAAATACACTGCAGAGGTTTTATTTATTATCTAAACATTCAATAACAGGTAGTACACATCTGTATACTGCTCCAATAATGAACATGAATTTAATATTTATACAGAATATTAGGTGACTGTGATTGTTAAAAGACACTGGAGTCTATACAAGTGCTTTTCTTTCTTAATTTTAGCTAATATTGAAATTGGAGGTGAAATTTAGCTCTTTGGTTTGGAAATCTAAGTATAGATGCATGTGGAATATGGAATATGCACAAGGAATATGCATGTTTTTACCAGGGAACGTGATGATAGGAGAAGGGGAAACGGCTTCAAGAAGTTAGGTTTAGATGAGGTATTAGGAAAAAGTCTTTGCCATGAGGATGGTAAGGCACTGGAGGAGGTTGTCCAGAGCAATTTGGATGACTCATCCTAGGAAGATTTCAAGGCCAGGCTGGATGTGCTCTGAGCAACTTGGTCTAGTGGAAAGTATCCCTGCCCATGCCTGGGGAATTGGAACAAGATGATCTATCTGTAAGGTGTCTTCCAACACAAACTGTTCTGTGATCAAAGCTGTTGGAAATTTAAGTGAAAGGTGCCTAGATAAGATGTCTGATATAATTTTAGGCTGTGGTTATACTGAATGGTCCACTGCCATTCCTGTAGGATGAGAGTCATCTGTGGGTGCTGAATCATATCTGCAATTTTCATATGGCCCTGGGTTCCTCCAGTGCTTAGTCAATCAGATCTCATCCGTGCTCAGTACAGGCAGTACAGGTAAAGTGTGTATTTGGATTGTCTTAAAGTGGAGCTGAAGGAGCTGGCAAATCTTCACTGACAGCATTTAATAGATCTGTGGCTCTGATAATGAGTGCTTACAGACCCAGCTCCTAGGTAGACAGCTCCACCAAAGTATCCAACCTGCACACCGAATAATGTGCTCCTATTTTTTTTAATCTGTCTGAAGAGAAAAAATATGGATTTTTTTTTTTTAACAGATATACCAATAAATTGTATCAAACAAAATTGTATCAAGGTCAAAATGTTGAGATTCCTCCTCTCTTTTCCCTCTCCCTATCTTACATGCCACAACACCTACCCCATTGATTTGGGTTGTTTTGAAACACAAGTAAAATCTCATGTCTCCATCTTTCATTGGTTTTCCCTGCTTAGATGTTTTGCATCCCTTCTGTTGCTTGTAATTCTGTAGCGCTTTGTGATTTATTTTCTTAGTGTCCTGTATTTAGATGAAAGACAAAAAGGGGAATACAAGTTTATGCAATATTCCACTTTGGATCAATCTACTCTGGAAGAGCAAGATAGATTTAGAAGGCTTATACAAGAAAAAATAACATCAAAACCAAAACAATGTGTTAGTATAGTTTTGAAATATTTTAGTATATTGGGTCAACTGCATTCTAGGTTAACTTGAAGGGAGTATTTTTCAGAGACAACAGAGGGAGGATATTTAGCATCCTGATCCTGTCTGGGTAATTGTGAAGTGCACAGAGTAGTCCTCTTGAAAAAAACAATGCAGATTCTGCAGAAAGCTTGTTTGGAGCCCAGCGTCAGGCAAAGGCAGCAACTTGGACACGCCTGTCTAGGCAACATGTAACTCATCAAGCATCTCAATTAAATATGATGTCTTAGAGTTTTGGCACAAGAGTCCTCAAGGGATTTATTTATTTTATTGAGCGTGACTGCAAGATCTGATAAACATTTCTGTGACAAGTCCTTAAGAAATATGGCTGGTGACAGCAGTTTGGTAAAAATGTATATAGCATTTTTTTTTTAATATTCTTGTGTACACAATCCAGACTGAAATGCTGTTACAGATGTATATAGAAAAATATGTGTGAATAAAGCAAAATGCATACTTTTTCCAAACAAAAGAGCAGTAGAAATTGCTAACCACTTCCATAATCACTGTCTTTCTCTTTAAGTCACAAATGGTGATTTTGAAATTTTGCATCTTGATTGCAGATTTCAGCCAGTCCCATGTTTTAGTAACTAAAGCTTCATGTGTTGTACATGAGAGCTAAAGTAGAAAATGCTGTGGCTAAATAAATTACCACGCAATCTGTTTAAAACCAGTGGCTCCCCAGGGAAGCCATGGTGATGCAGTTTGTCCTGTGATTCCCAGGTTCTCTGATGGGCACGGTCTGGCTGTATGTTCACCAGCACACAGCTGGACAGAACAACATGACTTTGGCAAAGGCTGGGGCTGAGTGAGGTGTATGTGGGACACCTTTAAAAGCTTCAGAATAAGCTTTTAAATATAAGCTTTATCCCTACAGGTAAAATGCTACTGCATTAATTAACCCATGCTCCTGGCTGTGTCAACTTTGTATTGATCATATGTGTTCCTAAAACTGATTGCCCTACAGTTTTGGCTCCAAACCCTCATGGATTCCTGAAACAAGATATCAACAGCTCAGGAACTGCATCTCACACCAGAGAGCACCTTCCTGCACTGTCCTATGGAAAGCCTTGATCAACTACAAACCATACCTGCTAATGTCAACTTGACACTTCAGATCTGTAACACTTTCCGTACCAGTTTATATTTGCCATTTCCCCTCTTCATGTGAGGCCTCAGGGCTCCTGGTTGGGTCTTGGTTGCTGTTTTCCTTGCATTTCTTCCAATAGAGAAGTGCCAAAGAACAGGAAATAAGGCTGACTTACATCCCTGGGCATGTGAATATATAGTGGAGGAATACTTGGGCTACAGAGAGTTTCAAGTTGCTCTAATACCCAGATGGAAAAAAAGAAGAGGGCATATAATATTAAACTGAACTTACATAACTTATGGGCGAGGAAAAAATTGCCCAAGTGTGGCTATAAGTAGGTCAAAGTACATATGCTCAGAAATACAGTCTTGTGTGTTTTGTTATATTCCACACAGGAAGTGGATCTTTAAAGACTAAAACACTAAATCTTTAAAAGCTAGCTTGACAAAAATGCAGTTATTTATGGTATTATCCAGAGTCATAAGCCCCCAAGAATAGAGCTGGTAACAGATGTGGTTCATAACCACTAATGCTTTGCAGTCTAGACCTGGCAGATAGGTTTTTATGTTTGCAAAAAGTCATTTTGGCAGTTTCAGTTTCATGAACCCTATCTAAAAATGAGAATATAAACTCTAAAACCTTTGCCATAATTACACCAAAATAAAATTTCTGCTAGACATTTTTTTGGGCATTGTATTGAAATGGTTCTTTTTATTTTCTTTTAATGGAGAGGATGTTATGTAGAAGTTAATAAGGACACATTTTCAGAATTTCATTTCTCAGACTTCTGCACCAGCAAATCAGGAACAAAACTGCATAATAAATATTTCCTTGTAATTGGGTTTTGAGTGACTGGTGATTTGGCTTTTTTTCTTTTCTTAAGTAAGGCATTACTGAGATTTTTGCTCTTTGAAGCTTGTCTCATATGACAAGACAGTCCAAAGGGCTTTATAAGCCTGCTGTAATGACCCCTAAAGAGACTGACAGTTTTATAGCAGTCCCCAAGAGGGAAGCTTCCTTTCAAAAGCAGCTGAATATCATGGAAAAGGCAGTGCCTCCACATTGACTTTTCACAAAGCCGGAAAGACTAAATGGCTTTCTGGATTAATAACAGTTTTATGGCATCCTTCTCTTGCAGAATGTCTGTCAGCATGTGTGACTCTCCATTATAGGCACTGACAGGAGCTCAGAAAAGTGCAGTTCGAGACCTGGGAGCTTAAGTTTTTACAGAGCTATGTAAAGCCTTGTGTCTACATGGGGGAGAGAAATGTGAGTTAAATCCTTTGTTTCATCCCAGCTGATGACAGCATTTAATGTTTACCATAAAAACCTCTGGATGTAAATCTGTGAGATTCTGGACAAAGTGACTTCCATACTGGCCCTAGTGAAAACCTGAGTGTGAGGACTACATATGATGGGCTTTCAGCACTCTGCAGAGTACTCATGTACCCTCTTCTTGGAGAATATTTATGACATTCTTAATACCACAGCCCTCAGACACAGAATCTCCTCTTCCGTTAGATTGGGTTCCTCTCATTCATTAGTCATTATAATAGCTGTTCAAAATGGCTTTTGCTGGGGTTCATGTCATCCACAGTGATATTCACAAGCCATCTTCAGGTTCTGCTGGTGGTTGATGTCCAGTACGTACGCTATGCCCATACTGCTACATATATATATATATATATCCCCTTAGTTTTCCCCATATCAGACATTAAAAAAATGCAAACCAACCAAAAAAAAAAAAAATCCAGATTGCAGCTTTGTCACTATGAAAGCAGCAACTCACTGTGAAAGCACTTCTCTAAATTGCATGTTGTTTCAGTAGATTCAGGCAGAACAAAGACTTTTGTTAAGAAATTGAACAGCAGAGAGTTTATCCTTGATGCAAAGTGCTTATGAAATTGGTAATTCTGAGCACCTCAGAACAATCAAGCTTCCTGAGCAGCAGCCCCTATATATATCCTCTGTAAGACTTTGATGTTGTAATCCACATGTACCTTACCTACTGAAATTGGAGCTTTCATGTTTTGAGAGGCCAGTTCAAGTTAAGTATTCCTCAGGGTTCTTCAATTATCAGATCCTATAAACCTGAAAATCATAGCGTTGCTATGTTATGATTGTAACTACAGTATTCTGTTAAAATAAGTTATATGGCAGCAGCATGCAAAATGTCCCTATCCCCATTTTCCCTGGCCCTAATCTTCCCACTAGGACCCCATCTCAGGCTAGGGGATCATTTCTTGCACTGTCTCATCCCCTGTGCTAATAGGTATACTAGGGATGTTCTCCATGTGTCCTTGCCACCTGCCCCTGTCTCAGTCAGTGTCTGCCTAAAGAAAATGTGAATAAATGAGGAAAATCAGTTGCAAGACCATACACGCATGCTTCTCCTGCCCAGGTAATGCAGAGTGTGACCGTGCATCTCCCTTGCCCCCTCTCAGGGCCCAACAACGTGCTATTGAGAAGAGGCTTTCCATCACCTGCAGTGCAGAGCTAGCTCAAGTCCTGTCCAAGCTGTCACCTCTGTTCCCCCCCTTGGGCTGGTTTTAGCTGGTGGGGATTAATAATGCTGAGAAATCTAAAAGCAATTGTCTAGCAAAAGTCTGAAACAATTCAGAAGTCACTTTTGGCTGTATTTTGCTGACATGATGGGCAGAGATACCATAAGAGAGTGGCCAGCATTACTTGTGATTGGGTAAAAGTACAAAATGTTTTTGAGGAAGCTGTTTTGGCTGTATGTGTGCAGGGGCATATTGTTGTCTCATTTAAATAGAAAGGGTGTTCTGGTTCTACAAAATGAATTGCCAGAACAGCTTTATGCCTTAGGGAAATAATTTTAATTGCTAGCTTATATCTTTTCTCTAAATACCCAAAGAAGTATTGTTATCTTTGCTTTTTTTGCTGAAAAATGGTCTGTTTTGAAATATATAATTGCATGTTTTCTACTTTCAGTGTTTTCATTTTAGTCTACAAATGCACCTTTTAGAAAACACTATTCTCTGATTAATTTCATAGGCTATTAATCTAGAAATGTTTGTATTCAGAAGTAAAGACTTTCTGAAAGTAGTAATTGGGGAAAAATTTTCTAGCAGAAATTTCAGTTATTTTAAAAACAGACCTACTCTGTGAGTTTGACAATATTTGAGCAATTTGTTAATGTATTTGTTAAAAATCAGATACCAGTCCTTCCATTCACAGTGATAAAATTAACCATCTATAAAGTCTACCACCATATTCTTGAGGGCTTCAGAGTTTTTACATTGTGTTGTCATCTCAGTTGAAGCTGGAAATGCAATATCAATAAACAGCATATTTAAAGGGACAACAATTATCAAATTAAATGCAGCCTCACTGTCTTCTATTGCATCTGGTAATAACTCATGGCACTTGATAAGGAAGATCTGAAGGTGAGGATCCTTGGATGGGACAATTGATTGATTGATCAATCGATTGATTTTTCATTGATAATGTCACAAACAATATTCCAGTCCTGGGAGGAGGCAGCCAGAACAATCTGCTGAAATGTAATGGCCATCTGGTTGGTTGATCCATAATAATTTGTCTTGTGGGTGTATTTTCCTTTTCCTTTTCCTTTTCCTTTTCCTTTTCCTTTTCCTTTTCCTTTTCCTTTTCCTTTTCCTTTTCCTTTTCCTTTTCCTTTTCCTTTTCCTTTTCCTTTTCCTTTTCCTTTTCCTTTTCCTTTTCCTTTTCCTTTTCCTTTTCCTTTTCCTTTTCCTTTTCCTTTTTTTCCTTCCCAGAGAAAGCAAGACTTTTTCTACAACATACTATTATGCAACAGCAGAGCTCTTTCCTGGGTGTGCCATCTGTTTTTTCTCTGGTTGAAGTTATTAGTTTTCTTCAATCACAGCCTCACATAGAGAGAGCTTGAGAAATGGCAGAACTTCTTGTTCAGTAATGTCTGTGGTTTGCATCAAATTGAATCCAGTATTTAAAACCAAAATATTTATGCAGTTGGATTCAATAGCAACTCTTACTCCTAAATCTCACTTGATAATATTCTCTGTCTCCTAGAGATTTATAGTACTTTTCAGTTTTTGTTAAAGAAAAAATGTAACAGGAAAATAATTAAAATCTAAAAAGTCCCATGTTTACCTATGTGATTGTATCATCATAGAATCATAATGTCTTCAATGAGAGAGAACTTTATTGTCTGTTTTGGTACTATTTTCATGTATATTTTTAGCCAGAATGCCAGTCAATAATTTAAACTAATGTCAGAGACATAATGTAGTTGTTACTTTTAAATATCACATATAGTCAGTCACTTTATGTTATCTTGATTGTGAAAGATCACATCACACATCGGAAGCCTTAACCTGTTAAAGGACAGCAGTTACTGATGAAATGAGTGATGTGATGTTTGGAATGTATTTGGGATTATCTGTATATGTAATGTATGGAATGGAAGCTAAGTCTTTGAATTTGACAAATACTGAACACCAAGTATGTAAAGGCTTAATCCTTTTACAAGTAGTGCATGTATTCAGCTTTCCTGAAAAATTCAGTAGTATTTGGAGAAGTGTCATCAAACAATATCCCTTGTGAAAGCTAAGAAATTAATCTCTACAATCAACAATAAGATGGCAACTCAACATCAAGTATCGCCTGAGCTTAAAAATAACTTGTTTTCCCCAAAGAAAAGTGTTATGAGATGTTCTAATAAATATTCCCGTTATACTAACAAAGGTTGCCAACAATAATCCTCATAGGTGGTGGAAAAAATATCTGGAAAAATCCTTTCTTTAATGCTGTGCTGTTCTATAGGAGAAAGGTGCTATGTACTTCATATATAAACAGGATTTGGACAAGATTGCACATTAGAGATCCAGGGGGAAGATAATGCTCATATCCCCCAAATATCTGAAAAACAAAAGCTTTCTTGAAGCAGTAAAGGGTATGTTCTCTGCTTTCTCTGCATGTCCTTCCTTTTACTAACATGCTTCTACGTCACTAATAGATACTGAAAAGTTTATTTCTCTTCATAACTGTATTTTTATATAATTCCAATTATTAACAGAACTCTAAATCTGTCTCATATAACTATTAAAATTATTAAAATAATTAATATCATTATTATCTTCATTGAGTAGTTTACATACAAATTCAGTAAAATTTCTTAAACATTTACCATCTTCTTATGTAGTACCTACCTACATAAGAATGGAATGTATTAGGAAGCAGGTACAGTCAGCCAAAGAATACAAACAAGTCTGATAGAATGAAAACTCGTAAGTATCTAATCATACCAATAAAGTCATAATTATTAAAGACTCCAAGAATTTAATTTCCATGGTAATGCAAATTTGGAAGTATGAAAGCAGTGACTTGGAGTAGAAGCTTGGATCCTAACCTTACTGGGAGCTCCCAGGCTGCTCACATCAACTTTAAGAGTTAGCTGCCTGTGCCTTTTTGTTTCAGATTGTGAATTTACAGATGGGATTAAGAAAAACTAGGATGTGAGAGAGAAATAATTAATATTATATTCATAAAATACATCTGCATGAAGGTTATGAAGAGGAATTCTATCTTCCTTCTGTCATTCAAGTAGAAGTGAATTTGTTTTCTTCCAGAGTAGATAAATAATCTAAGATTATTTAACTTGAATTAAAATACTAAACGAGACTTTTTATACACAAAATTTGGTAGACATAAGTAATTCCTCACACAGTACTAAATTCTTGAGCTGAAGGCTATAATTTAAATGTTTGCTTTACAATCTCTATGATGGATCTGCTTTAGGCATAGGACAAGATACCATTTAAAACATTCTTATAGAGCTACCAATTCGGCTCAGTGCTAGAGCCTTCTAGTTGTGGAGGTGGGGGCTTAGGTACTAGAAATTAACTGGAGTAACTTTTTTAGCTATAAAAAAATTGAAACACAAAAAAACTTTGCAAATTTTTACTGTAGTTTAAATATTGCATGATTGTCTGAAACAAACTGTTTTTGTAATTATTTCTTATTTGTGTCTGGAGCTCCTTCCTTGAGATTTTGTATCCCTTAAATGTGACCATTATTTACTAAGGACATTTTTTCAGAATGATAAATTGGATTGGGAATATATATGTTTGTTTTCAAAACTTTTTCATTTACAGTACCTCTATTGTATACATGACAGCAATAACTGTTTCTGTTGGCCATTAAAGGAGGAAAGAATTTGGCAAGGTGCTGGCTTTTGTCATCTTCCTGACAGTATAGTTTTAATTATGTTTACTTGGGTGACTAACTTAGAGCTGGTGAAGCTGTTAGAAGCTGCCTCAAAATTGTTACTGAGATTTACTGGACATATAAAGCACATTCTGGCATACAAAGTAAAGCAGAAGACACAAAAATTGTCAAGGAGAAAATAACCTGATTATATCTGTTGCTGCAACACAACATGGAATAACTTCACGAGGGAACAGTGATGAGCAAAGCAGGAAAAGGCCGAGTTTATTTACAAAATTCAATTTTATACATTTCCAAAGGTGCCTGTGGATTGGAGGATGAAATCCCACCTCCCAAACCACATTGGTCAAGACATCTGTCAATCAGCTTTCTCCTCCTACCTAAAAATATGTAAACAACGAAGGACAGTTAGGAAAACAAAGCTATTGTTTATAGTAAAACGTGTGAGAAAGTAAAAATTCTGACTCCAATATGAAAGACAATTAAAAGGCCTAGAAAAATCCTCAAAACCAGGGTGACAATCTGTAACAGCTAAAGTAAGATGCATCAGTAATGATGTTAATTATGTCAAATCTAGCTGAAACAGGATTTATGGTCAGTATGTTTGATCTAGGACATAAATGATGTCATTAGACTCTGAGTCCTTGCCATGGATGTCTCCAGCTCTGGTTTGTGTCAGCTGGAACGGGCTGTGTAAGATCTGGGGTTGTGGGGAGGGATGTCAGGTCTGCATGGCAGCATGGCCTGATTTGAGGGTACTCCCATGTGGATGCAGGAGCTACAGCAGGAGAGGGGCGTCTCCATCACCAGGGTAATTCCAAATTCTAAGTCCTCGTCTTCAATATTCTATGGTGCTGTTTATTTTCTAAGTTTATTTTAATTTTCAAACTCTATCATGGAGGCTTTGGGGGTTTTTACTTTGTCTTAGAAGGGAAGGAAGCAAAGATGGAACGAAGAAATATCACCATGTACTACTTTTATAGTATTACTTCTGGCTATTCAGCAGAAAGCTGGCAATGCTGTTGATTTAAATATTTTGTGGTTGCAACAGCTTGGTCTGCCTAGAGGAAGACTGGGAATCTGAGAGGAGTTTCATTTATTGCCTCAGACCACACACTTTTTTTTCTTTTTTTCTGTCAGATAGGAAGGTAGAGACCTTCGCAGTAACTGACCTTAACAAAAATTTGCCGTGATGGAAGCATGACAGCAACAACTGTATTTTTTAAAACCCCAAGAATTAGGAAGATTTCTTCCACAAATATGTATATATTTGTCTGTCTTGAAGGGGCAAAACTACAGTAAACCAGACTTTTGGGGATTTAAGATAAAACAGCATTGTAAGCCTACAACAATTAGGAATGTTTCAGATGTTCTTTAATAGGATTATGTTGAGAAATGTTACAAACTACAATTTTTTAAAATGTTATCTGTGAATAGTTCTCATGGCTTCATTAGAGTGTGGCCATTGTTACAGGAACTGTCCCTCTTGCCTCAAAAGACATCAAACATTTCGCCATAGATTTCACTGATGTGGTTATTACATAACCTGTATGATTGGCATTTGGGATAGTGAACATTATAATTATAATATAAGATGATTGCATGAGGTAACTGCCTTGTCAACTGCTAGTGGTTAGCAGCAGAGCTGTCTCTGCAACATATTTACAATTTTTACTCTCTTTCCTTCATTGCTGAGTTTCTTGGAGGAGCAACAGGACTCAGTATTTCAAGGGTGAGTTTTATATAAAACTAAGGTGCATCTTCCATTATAATCTGTTTTGTTCTGTGTTTTTTCCCTTTCTCAGGAGGATACAGATCATAATTATTATACATCAAGGACATATGGCCCATATGATTCTACCAGCCGGGATTTGTGGGTCAATATAGACCAAATGGAGAAGGACAAAGTAAAGATTCATGGGATCCTTTCCAATACCCATCGTCAAGCAGCAGTAAGTTATTTTATCATTTTCTTTTTTGACTAATATGGATATTTTTCCCCAGTGGCACTCACAGCAGCGTTACTAAGTGCCATGACTATTGTTCACAGAGCTATATCTTCGAATTCTAGTTAAGCTGTCTTTAAATAGTCTTTACACTACTGTTATCAAATGATTCTTTGAACTTTTTGAACCTTCTGTAAGAGTCCTTCAGAGATGCCTTTACAAATATATTTAAAATTTTCCTCTGTTCCTAGGAATCACAAACTATCAAATGGTAAACCACTTGAGTTGTTGAAATCAGAGGGAATTTTACTGTTCAGTTTAATAATAGTAAAAAGCTGGGTTCAGGATGAAGTTGATGAAGTTTTAAGTCTCTCATGGAATGTATGTGGTTTGTTTGCACTTCTGTTGTATATGAGGTGTCACACTTATATTTCCTTTTGAGACAACTGATAAAGCTCTAGAGAATGTCATATAGTAACAGAAATGATGTGATCACAATTTTAGGTTATCAACAAATAAATAAATTGGAGTGTGAATAGCAATCATATTTAACTTATTGTAGTCATGCTGCTGGTAAAGTGGATATGAAAATAATGGGCTTACATGCTTAGAAATGGAATCAAATACTGTATGATTTAGAGATTGTATTCTCTGTTCTCACCTGTAGAAACAGCATACATAGAGGAGCCAGTATTACCATAAATTAAATACAGAAAATTACAGCTCAGAACTGTGGTTAAAGAGACTCTCATTTCATCCATTCAGCAACTTAGCTCCAAAAAAATGTCTTTGGGTTCTGCCAGTTCAAAACAAAATCTAGTGAATGCCTTACTTAAAAGTTGTACAGTTTTTAAAGATGCAGGTGTGTTTAACAGTTTTAAAGCTGAGAGAAAGCCCAAGTTTAATTCATTTTTCCTTTATAAATCTGTCTTCTCTCTGGCACAAACCAGGTGACTGCTCAGAGGAATGCAAGAGGCAGCAGAAAGAAATACTGTGGTATTTAAGTAGGAATATAGAAAGCAGAGTGAGATGATAAATCCAGCGCATGTAACTGACAGAGAGTCCAATTCAAAAAATATATGCTTTGTAGTTAAAAGACTGGAGGCAGTCAGGGATAAAGCAAATGCAGAGGGTTCAGACAGTTATATACCTTTGGGGTAGACTTAATAAAACAGTGTATCAGCTATTTTCTTAAGACAATTTGATTCGAATGAGAAAAAAAGAACCTCAGGGGTACCTAAAATTGAGGACCTCTGTTGTCTGTCTTGTCTACTTCATGTGGGATGCTGGTGCTCTGTGTTGAGGGAAAGAATGAAAATAGGCCAAAAGAAAAGGTAATAAATAAATTTAAAATTTTAAGGCATGTTTAATGGTTAGTAAAGATGACACCCTTCCATGTCTTTGTTGTAAGCACTTTTGTTTCCGATTGGATCCCTGAGATTATGCAGCTAAAATGTCCATCCCAAGGGGAACATTTTGTTGAAGTTCTTAACCTAGAGGCAAGAACAAGGCAATATTTTTGGTCTGGTGTGGGATCAGTGTACAGGACCATTCTGCATGGCAAATGGAACTTTGAGGGCTTCAACTTTCTCCCCAAAGCAAGTGGTTTAAGACCTTTCTTCTGAATGTCAGGTCCCCTCTGCCTCTGTGCTAGCTCCTGCAGAGAAGGCTCTGGTCCCTCTTTAGCACACTTAGATATCCATTTCTCTTCATGGTTACCCAAATACCTTGGACTATGAACTTGAGTGGCTGCAACCATGTCTACTATGTAGAGTTTTAAAGAACCCTTTTCCAGATCTGTTTTATGTCCCCCCAAAGGATGAAAAAGTGTCAGAGTCATCCTGTAAGGTTTTATTCCTTATTTATGCATCTATAATTGATTTTTTAATATGTATTTGTCCAAGTAAACATCCATATGTACTACACAACAAGGTGTTTAACAGAGAGATGTGATCTTTATAACTGTACAACTGCAGAGTCATATATTTTGAGATCATACATAACTCAGCAGCAATCTCTTACTTTCTCTCCATAAACTTTGGCATTACTCTTTTTAAAAGGCCATTTTGCACATCTTGCTGTGACTCAATGATTTACATGATATTTTCTAAGCATTATCTCCCATGTGACAATAGAACTAGGAGATTAATTATTACATGCTAAATATTAAGGAATTCATTTACAGTGTCTGGGATTCTTTAAATGCTTACAATTTTACACTCAATTTGTGTGCTTTCCTTCATTTGGAAGTAAATAATCCTGAGAGTTCCCAGAAGCTGTCAGTTGTTTTTTCTTCTATAAGAAAAGTCATAAAGACTGGAAAGAGGCTGGAGAGAATCCATGAGATGGCTTGACTTTATAAACATCATAGTAATTGTTTGTGGAAAGTAGCAAGCATATATTAATGGAACAATTAAAATGTCCAGCACTACAGGATTTATAACACTAGTAGTAAGGGTATTTTTTCAATATATTGACACCATCTTCTTAACTATATAATAAAATTTTAGAGGTGGCTTTGATATTCAGTGTCTTTAGATTAGATATCTAAGAGTTAATTACTTAATCGTGAACTAGAATGCAGGATACATCATACTTGGGAGCCTTGTTTTTAAGAAAGAGTATCAGCATTTTTAATTCACTGAAATAAAACCATTTTCCAGTCCATTCTATCATTTATGCATGGAGAAAATGGTTTTATTTCAGTGAATTAAATTTTTTATATTCTTTCTTAAAAACAAGGTATGCTTTCTAGCATCAAAATAAAAACAAAATTTTAGTGACTGTTAAAATTTTGTGGTTTAAAATAATACTTAAATCATGTTGGTTTTTACAGTATTATGCTAAAAATTGACTATGTCAAACATTTTTACATTGTCAGAATTTAAGGTATCATATTTTGACTTAAGCCAGTGTGAGATCTATGTCTGGCTTGAGTGGGAATGGGATCAAATTTTGTTGCAAACATTTTTAAACTAATGTTTATATTATAGTAATTTAGAAGACAGATAAGGGGGCACACTCTTCATTTGAAGTACTTGAATGGTTACTATGATTCAGAAAGTTAAAGTGAATAGGTAAAATTGAGGATGTTATATACAGGAAAGAGGAAAGTTTGGTCAGAAAATTGGTATTAACAGAGTTCTTCAAATTATGTTTAGTAGAGCAATTTAATTGGAGTACATTCTTAGATGTAAGCATGCACTTCAGCAGTGAAAGCTGTAGAACATGGTAAAAGAACATTTGTGTGAGTTAATTCATGTGCTGTCGTTTGCATATGCCATTTTTGATTAGAAAGGTTCAGTTGTACATCCATATTTATGTATATACAGAAAAGGTCATTAGAACCTACTCAGTCCAATTAACACATTGCATGGATTTTGCATTCTAATTAAAAACAAACAAAAAATGTGCTAATAAATCCTGTCATAATTCTGTCTTACACTTAAATGGAAAGCAAATCTAATTTAAAGTTACTGTAAGTCTTCAACTGCTAATTTCATGCTAAATAATTCTTTTTACATTTCTGGTTGATGTAAATATAATTCTTCCGGAGAGAAGAATCTGAAAATAATAAACACAGGACAGAAATAATGGTAGGGAAAATAAAGAAGAGTATTTTTCTTCTTCCTTCCCCCCTCCTTTTTTTAAAATGTGTGGGCTGTTGCCCTTTCTTGAGTGGTGTCATCAAAAATTATGGTTGAGGGACAGTCACCAACAACCCGTCTTCACACTTACTGTAGTAAATCCTCCAAAAGAAGGAATAATGGACTGCATGTTTGTATTTAGTATTTTGACCATTTTGGAAGAGGTGTGTTTTTCACGGGATATTATATTTAAATGGTGAAACGACCTTGTGGAGATTTCAGCACTGCTTTCTGCCATGAGCACTAATTTATTCAGCGTTTAACCAGGTAGCACACAAGGTAATAATTATGAGTGGCCACAATCATCATTGAGCTTTGGGAAAGGAATGCAAAAAGATAAAGCCATAGGCAGAGAGGCAAAATTAGTTTGGATTTGAATGTTGCTTTATGGTGAGCTTAGCTGAGGAGAAGTTAATTCCCCAAATTACAATCCTCTGCTATGAATTTAGCTGACAGAGAATAGTCACTGGTAGTTAGATGGAGGGAAAAAAAGGTTCTTTTTTTTTATTTTGTAATAAGTAGTTTAAATAGCGTTTGTTATTGCTTCTGTTGGATGTTTCTTTATACATCATTCCGTCTCCTAGATGACAGTATAGAGAGTTTTAGGAAATGCTGTCATATGGGTTCAATGGAGGAATTACATTCCAGCCTTCATCAGACAAGCACCCAGGCAGCAGCAGGGTGTCAGGGGACAGCACTTGAATCTGGAGGCTGCTGTGGCAGAGCAGCAGAAAGCCATCAGCCAAAGTAGCAGGCATCCTGTAAAACATAGGTATTGCTAAGGCTTTTGATATTGATGGGTCCTTTCAAGAAAAAAGGTTAAACCAACAGTTTTTGAAGGAGAAAGTCTACAAATCTTTTATTAATTCTATTCTTGTGATTGAGTTACAATGTCTGTTCATGTATATTCTCTCCTGAAGTTTTCTGTTATAAAGATCCACTGCTTTAAGTGTTTAAGTGCTCCTCAGAATTCTTTCCAGTTAGCTACTGGCAATTCCAAATTAAGAATAACAAGGCTCCAGTGAAAAATAAAAAGCAATGAAAGAGATATTTGAAGTAGATGACTATTCATCTCTTTTTTCTCTTAATGTTCTGCTCAATATTGATATTATTTTCTGCTGTTATTTCTTCCAGAGAGTGAATTTGTCCTTTGATTTTCCATTTTACGGACATTTTCTACGTGAAATTACTGTGGCAACTGGGGGTAAGTGGCTTTCTGACTATTTACGTTGAGTAAGATGAGAAGAGTTTCTTGCAGCTATTTAAAATACCTTTTTCTTTTCCCTGCTTGTATATGTCAAGAGATATATTGCAGCTTTTATTTAGGAAATTTCCCTGTCTACAAAAAGAAAATCACAAAATATCAATATGATGAAAAACGTCCAGCAGTTTAAGTTGAACAGTTATAAACCCATCTCATTGTAAGGCTTTACAGCATCAGTCCTTTTCTGTTTAGATATTTCCCCAGAACTCAGGTGTACGTGTGTTTAGCAGTTGCACTGGAGGTGAGAGTGCTGGAGCCAGAACAAGGAGGGAGGCAGGGTTTGCCTGCACCAGGGATTTCCTGCCCAAAGGTGAGAAGTGCTGCTAGAAGTGCAGTGTGTGTCACCTGCAAGGGAAACCCATTGCAGTGCACTGTCCCTCTGAAAACCTTCCAGGGCCTTCCTCTCCTCTTTTCATGAGAGGAGAGGGCTGAGGAGGGAGGTGAGGCCAGCTGGAGCTCCCAGTCTGGCAGCTCTGGGCACCACTGGGGGCTCATGGTTGGGGTTCTCCCTCCCACTGGTGCTTGCACCTATCTCCTGCACTGGGAACAACCATCTGTTCCCCTCCCATTCCACCTCCTTGAAAGACAAATCAATCCTAATGAGACAAGGAAAAGGAGATGACGTGGAAGACAACAAATGAGAAAAATAAGGAGGAGTAATAGTAAAAAATGAAAACAGGGAGGCAAAAGGCAACATCATGGAGAGCACACCCAGGAGATCCTCTGGTGCTTGAACATATCCAGCAAGTTCATGGATACTGCCTGGTGGTGCTCAGCCTAGAGATGTGACAAACAGGCAGAAATAGGAGCCACCATCATCAGCAACAATTCTACCCTGTCTCTGATCAAAGTTCCTCCTTCTCTTGCTATGGGGGTCCAGATGGACACAATCAGGGGATATCTGTGTCCCACTGGAGTCCTGAATGGGGAGGTTATGACTAAAAGATTAGGGTAGAATTGCAGCCAGTGTCTCAACAAGTAGGAACTGGAACAGAGATTCCTATCATGCTCCCCATCAGGATCTCCATTTTGCTACCAAAGCAGAACACAAGTGATGGACAAAGGTGAATAAAGGCTGATATTTAATGTTGATTTGCAGTAAAATGATAAAAAAAGGATGCAGAATTATGAAGTGAGTTCAGTATCAGTTTTCTCTTCTTGATCAGCAGTAACATTTTGATGCTGATTTGGATCAGATGAGCCAAGAACCACTGATTTTGAGATTTGTCTGATTTCCATTCTGCTTGGTTGTTAGTTTCATTTTGGTGCTTGATCATCAATGCCTAGTTGTGTATTCTTTATGAGAGGAGTTGCATTTGATGGGATGCCAAATTCCAGCATGTGATCTGTGCAGCAAGAAAGGGTGGGATGGATCCTGCAAAGCTAAAACAGCAATGATGGGGACAGGGTTCATCCTCTAAGTGTCCCCTTACTCTTACTCCTGTGCTTGGTTCCTTAAAATTTCACTAAGTTCACTCTCTCCAAGTAATTCTTTTTCTGTGATCATTCTGCTGAGCCTTCCCATTTAATGGGTGTCCCGAATTTTTACTTCTTTTACCACTTTCACCAATATGCTGCTCTGACCAGTTTCTCCATCAGACTCAGAAGACTTGGAAAGAAAACTAATCTCATGAGGTGAACTATGTAGTAGCACTTCGTGAGGTACATATTTTTTTCCTTTTGCTACAGAGTAACTGGGGAATTTAGGTGGGTTTTTTTCTTTTGTTTTCTTTTTTAAAAAACAATCAGAATATAAAAAATGACTGCAGCTCTGCAGGATTCTTTTCTCTTCTATTAATGGAGCACTGGCTTATCTTTTTGCTCCATTTTGACTAAACATAATATTATTGCTGTGAATAGATCTATAGATTGTTGTCAAACTAAAAAAGACTTTAAAATCCGTCCTTTTAATGTACATCATTGACATTAGTACAGAGATATTTCTGTCTTTCATTGACATTTCCATGATTTTTCCACCTCAAAATTAAGCATGAAAAAGATCTAGCTAATAATAGATTTTACAATGCCCAGTAACTGTAAGTCATTCTGTCAGTCCAGGATAAGATGCAACCTTTACTGCAACTATAAGACTCCTAAACTCATCTAGTAGGATAAGAAAGGTTTATTTCTCTACTAACTTTCTAAAAATTTTTTGATTTGGGTGTATTTGCAAGTTTTGTTTCTAGGCTAAGGATCACACTTCACTACCAATGATTTATGATAACAAAAGATGAATGCAGATTCCACATGCTTCATATACTCTGTGGTCTGCTATTTCATAGTAACCAAGATTTTACAATGGCATTATTATTATCAGAGACCTGGAACACCTCCAGAGGTTATTCTGACATCAAAAGAATGACAAAGTTAATGTGTGCAGAACTCCCTCATGACAGATGTCCACTTCCTGGAGAGCGGGATATTATTAATTATGTTAATGACAACACTACAAACTGTTTTTTACATCCAAATCATAAATTAAATAACCTTCTTAAAAGGGAGGTTGAGGACAGTGGCACATTAAATCCCTGTCACAATAAAAACATCTCTCTCAATGGTTTCTGCCATTCTTCATGGAGCGTGCCCTGTGGTGTAGTAGAGTTCCCAACTTACTTAGGATGATTTTGGAATCACTGTGGTTTTTTTCCTCTTTAGCTAATATTTATTTCCTCTTCTGAATAGTTTTGATGAGCTGATTGTGTTTAAGAAAGGATGAATAGGGAGTGAAAATCAATAGTTTGAGGGTTTTATTCACTGTTGTCTTAGTTTGTATTTGAAAATACTATATATTATTATAGGAATTATATATTAGAATTGAAATTATAATTAACAAAATTAAAGATTGGTTCTTTGCTATACAGATCTTTCTCTATATATAGTTCACAAACAAGAAGCTGAAAATTTTGGTTTTTTGTGAAGCTTTCTCAAGTTTGTGGCCTATAGGCCAAAAATGTAATTATTTTTGTAAAAACACACTTGTGAGATAGCAAGTCATGTTGTGCATGCCAGCAGCTGAGTATATGAAGTCTGCTTGTTGCCTGTCACTGACACCCCTCCTGGAGTTCAGTGGAGCTGGGAAAACCCTCTCTTGTGATACATGTCTCCATGCAGTACCATAACCCTTCCCATGGGTGTCCTTGAAGCTATGTGGCCCCACATCCTACTCAACATGCTGCAAAAATCATTGCTTGCAGTATTAATTTTCCATGTTTGTGATAGTAAACCTGTTTATTCTCTGTCAGGGTTTTTTTTTGTTTGTTTTGTTTATCAGTTTCTAATTTTAATGCAATTTTATATCAGACACTCTTAAGTTATTTAGGTTTTGTTTTTTTCTTTTATGGTATTTTTCGTTGGCATTAAATTTCTCTGTGATATTACAGGGAGCAGTAAAGACATTGCTGTGCAAGCACTGCCCAGCATTAATGAAACATAACAATAGCAGTAGAAACTGAATTGACTAGGTGGTTACATTTTAGATTTATAATGCTGAATATTGAAACATTTTGCCAGCTAGTGTGAAGAAGACTCCAGAACTGTCCACCTGCCCTGTGTAATAGCAAATAGCTGAAGTTGAAGCAAGCAGCTGATTTTTTAAATATTGTATTCATTTCTGGTGAGATAATATTTGATGAATCATCTTTCACTAGAGGAATATTCCAGATGGAGGAATGGTTTGAAATCATTGTTATGGTAAGGATGCTGCCTGAGCATTTCAGGTTGTTGCCTGAGCACTGTCAATCAAAGGAGTACCAAACAATGAAATAAAAAGCCATCCTAATTAGTAAATCCCATTGTAATCTAATTAAAGTTCATAATTTTCTAAAACAGAAATCAAGAACTCTTTGTATGATTATTACTTCCTAAGGCCAGATCTCATGCTTAAAAATACTTGTGGAAGAAAGAGATCTTTGTGCATCCAAGATTTACACAGCCTTTCATCAAAACTACAACTGTCCTACACTCTATTGCCAAGATAAGAACACAAGCATTGAAAATACTGAACTAATTTTTCTGCTGAAACCTGGTGTTATTGGATCTTGCCTTGAGGAGCAGCTGTGAGGTACCTGAACATGGTTCCTAAACCCTGACTAGTCAGGACAACTGATTCAAAGTAATCTTTCATTCTCATGAGCAATCACACTTCTTTCAATATCAAATTCTTTTTAAATGTACATATGGCTTGTGGGAAAGTAGCAAAATATCTCTGGCTAGCAAGCTAGTTGGTTAGCTGCTTAAAAGCTGAAGTTTTATACAAAGACAACATTTTAAATTTTGTTTTGGACATTGAATGTGTGCTTTTGGTTATGGAATTCTGTTTAATTTTACTGTTTTCAATGTAGCAGGAGGGATACATAAAATAAGTACCGAAGTGTGGAGAATTCTAATACAATTTCCATCACATTTTGCAGTACTTTCAAGGAAAAGGGATCAATAATGGAGAGTATGCTGTGGGGAAGGAATAAAGCCTGATGTTGCACTGCCTCAGCCCATCAGAGCAATATCTCTAGCAGGAGGGAGATTTGTCCTAGCTGTGGTGCTATGGAAAGAGAAAGGACCACGGGGTCAGGACCTGAGCTTGTTAAGGGTGAGGATGGTTCTGAATTGCAGCCTACAGAAAGTGTATGTTGATGAATCATTTTTCCTGCATCTTTTGCATTTATTTTCTTAAACTTCCAAACCACTGGATAGGAAGATTGAAATTTGCCTGGCTCGTCGAATTATCAGTGTCCTGAGTGGAGCATTTTATTGGAGTCCGTCAGAAAGTTCAGCAAGGTTTTTCTGGCTGTTCCTGCTGCTCTGAACGTTTCGGCTCAGGAGCCAGCTGCGGATGTGTTCATCACTTAATGAAGAGCTCTCTGACAACCCACATTGCCCTATGGGCAACATTTGTTAAATGACAAAGGTGATACAAAGCAAAGTGAAACACAGTGTTTCCAGCCAAAATTAATGCCTGAGATTAGCTTTTGTCTGTTACAGGGGATTACACTTGTCATCACCAGTGGGCAGCTCACTCTGAAGGGACTGTGGAGGTCTGGCTGTTGACTAGCTCACACAATTGCCTTCATTTACCTCGTCTTTTTCTGATCCATGTAGTTGTAACAAAGTTTTTTCTCCCTGTAAAGCTTCCTTTGTCTGTAATTCCTGTGTCAAGTGTCCTGGGAATACCCCTCCTGTCTTTGTAAGGGACTAACCACTCCCGGGAAACTCTGCTTTGCCTACCTCTTCTTGGTGAACCCTTACAACCCTTTCCATTCCCACACTTAGGCTTTATCTTTGCAAATTGAATCAGAAGCACTTAGGGCAAATAGAATGATAAGCTTTAGGGAAAAAACAACATTCCATATGCCTTGACATTACTCTGATCATCATATATCAAGGCATTTGCCAACTTTGTGAGGATTATGGGCAGTAGTGGTACTGAAGTGGTACCACTGCTGTATTGACCATATTAGTGGTTCTGTAAAACTCTGTTTCATAGAATAACTAGCTAAAGCATTTGTCCACATGTAATGCCAGATAAGCATTAAATAAATCAAATAACTTTGCAGAAAAGAATAATAAATTAAATTACTTAATGTTAAGGCAAAGAGCCTTCAGGGTAGCTAAACACCTCTCCAATGAAATCTGGGGAGTTGTTAGATATAGACTGCATCTAAAATGGATTCATAACTTTTTATAGGATAATTTTTTATTAAGCATTTATCTTATGCTTAGCCTTTACAGTAGCATTCAAAGTCTCAATAATATTACTGTATCACATCACAGTAAATTTTTTAATGCTTGACAAACCTTTATTTTCTCCAGCTACTACAAAATACAGTGTTTCTTTGGTTTGGTGCATGCTTATGAGTTAAAAAATAAAAAACTTTAATAAATTTCCACCTATAGCTTCTAATTAAAAGACGAAATTCCTGATAAAGAGTGGGAAAAACCTTTTGATGCTGTAAGGCAGCAACTCATAAAAATTATGTATAAGTGTGGAATTCCTACCTCAGATGAAATGTGCTCAGTTCAGAAATCTTCTAAGATTTCTAAAATAGTACTTGGATATATCTGTTTCATAAAGCCAAAATTAGAATCATGATAATATTTTGTTACAAAAATTTTCAAAAAATTAAGTCTTCCCAAGCATAGAGAATTTAGAGACCATTCAGGCTGGGAATTGTGTAAAAAATCAGTTCAGAGTTAATATTATTAACCATAAAAGCTGCTATGTAATATTATTTCTAATAAGAGGTGAGTCTTAGTTTGAATTCTGTCCAAATATTATTAAAAATTTTCCTTTCTGAAAAAGTTTATTTCTAACTTTGACAAAAGTTAGTTTTTCCTGGTTTTCTTAGTGTTTGGGTTTAGGTTTTTTTAATGTGTTGAATTCCTACTAATATCAATATTATTTCCAAGGGGTAGAAAAATGTTTTCAGTTACTTAGTCCCATGTGCATCTTAATGAAGGGTTATTTTCTTCAACTTTTAAGGGAAACCTATCTTACATCTCAAATCAGGCAGTTGTAAATGCAGTTTTGTAATTTTGGATGTGAAATCCTGCATATTGTGTGGTGCTATTGCTACCTAGTACCCCATAGCACCAGGTACCATTGATCGTGACTTGTAACAGCCAGGGAAACTGAGGGCTTCATTCTCCTTAGCATGTTATACTCATATCTGTAGATGTCATACATTTATGTTCTTGTTCCTGGAATACTTATGAAATGCATATTGTACCTCATATTTCTGCTGTAATCTGGGCACCAGCACCGACTGATCATTTGGCTTCCTTAAGACATGACTGTTGAGACAAATGTTGACAGAAATGATATCGTGATCCTGTTGCTATCAAAATGAGCTGTAAAGCTCCTTAGATTGCCACAGGGTGCTTCCCCTAACTGTCTGCACCTGGTGTCAGGGCAGCTCTCCATTTCTGCAAGCAGCAGGGTGATTACAAGGGCACTGGGCAGGTGAGCTCCTCATTCTCATTAGCCAGGCAGGTTTAGGGTGGGGCTTTCCTCCAGGAGCAGAGGGGTGATTAAAAGAGGGCTCTAGGGAGTGTGGCACATCTATGAGGTTGTGGCACAGCAGTTTGCACAGGTGGGGTTGAAGGTTTCCTCCTGCTAGTAGGGTTTTTAGTTTGTTATTTGTTGTGTTGAGGTTGGTTGGTTGGTTTGGGGTTTTTCTGTTAGTAATGGTTTTTTGCAGAAAAATGCTGTTGGTTAGTGTATGTAGCCAAGCAGAACACTCCAAAAAAGATATGTCTGTCCAGACCCCTTCCTGTGCAGAGGGTTTGAGCTCATCAGTGGTACCAGGGAGTGTTGCAGAAGAAGCCTGGCTGCAGTGTGAACAGGTGAATGATCTCATTTCACTGGTGGCTGAGCTTAGGGAGGATCTTCAAAGACTAAGGAGTATTAGGGAAAATGAAAGGGATGGGCAATGAGGTTTCGAAGGAACCTAGGAATAAAAAGAGGATGTATCATCTTTGNTAGGAATAAGAAGAGGATGTATCATCTTTAGAAGGAGGGTCAGGTATCTCAGGAAGTATTTAAGGGGGCTGCTAGGGCATGTAGGAAAAAAATTAGGGAGACCAAAGCTCAGTTCAAACTAAATTTGGCAACTTTTGTAAAGGA